>KL267179.1:0-21142 GCA_000699545.1 Podiceps cristatus
AGATGGTCTCCAGAGGGCCCTGCCGGCCCCCGCCATTCTGTGAGAGACACTGCTAATCTGGCCAATACGTGTTTTTGTTTGTCCCTCCCTCCCACCAGGCCCACCCCCAGCGATGTGGCATGGTCACCCCTCACCATTTGCAGGATCCTTCTTGCTCTGCTCACTGCAGAGCTGGATCAGGCCCCGTAGGCAGGGTCACCTTGCAGTAAGTCCAGCCCACGGGAGGCAGGAGAGGGTTAAAAGGATCCTGTTCCCATCGGGAGCAGGGACCTGAGACGGCAGAGAATGAGGGAGAGATGAAAACTGTGCGTGCTCCGATCCTTGCAAACATATTCCCGCAGTGCGTAAGTGCGTGTGTGTTCACCAGGACTGCTCCATCTTCTTTCTGCTCCTGTGCTCCATCTTCTCTCTGCTCCTGCCAGCACAGGGATGTGTAGTGAAGAGGGGCCTCCACTTCACCAATTCCCAGGGCTCTCCAAGAGACCTGAACTGAAATTGGATTTCATGGTTCAGTGACCGAAATCAAGAAGATTAAAAAAAAGAAAAAAATCAGTTCTATTTGAAGAAAACCAGGTCTTCCAAGGGGGTTTCAGCAAAATGATTAAAAAACCCCACCAAATAATAAAAAAACACCTAAAGTGACTTCATTGTGGCTCAGTGTTCCCTTTCTGACCATAAAGAAACATTTTGCTTTTATTCTGGATTGCTTAACATGTGTTAGCTTTACCTTTTTTATTTTCTTAGAGATACATCATTAAAGGGAAGGAACAAAAAAAAAAAAAAAAAAAAAGGAAAACACCAGTCTGGACTTTTTGGCTACCACACTTCATTTCTGACACTGGGGCTTTTTGAGCATCCTTCCTGGCCAGTCGGTGCAGGAGGCTGCACAGCAACCTGATTTCACAGGCAGTTTTAGTCCCTCTGAAATTCCGTTTTCTCATTAGATGAGTTGTAGATTATTATAGACAGATGACATTAAAAGTCCTTTTTCACAGCTGAGAAACTGAGTCAGAGGGAGCCCTTTGCCTCAGAGAAATATCTCTCTGCCATGACCTCTTCAGTCTGTGACGGAGGTCCTTGACTCCTGAACCAAACTAGTGGAAGTTTGGTACAGACTCCAAAGGAGGTAAAGGCCTGAACCGTAGCCAGACCAAGAGCTCCTTTAGTTCCAATCTGTTCTCTGAAAACCCACGAAGGAGCAGAGTCACGCAATGAGCCTCGATGCATGTGAGCTTGAAACACCGATCATGCGATTAACACGTGAGTAGCAGGTGGCTTTTCCAAGTCTCATTTATCAAGGAACAAAGTAAGTTGTGGGTACAAGGAGTGTCATGCATACCTTTTCCATCACATGTAATTTGTCTACGAGCCAACCACTTTATCCCATAAATATGAGAGCCTAAGTGAGTCTTCTGTGAGCTCTCCCTGCCAAGGAGGGTGGCTGCATGGTGGCAATCCCCCCTTGAGCTGGGGCACCTCTCAAGGTTGACCCTCGCGATTTACCAACAGCAAGTCTTCGGTAAGTGGTGGATATCACGCATAACTCTGTAGTATGGTAACGTTGATTTGTGCCTTGGTAACTTTGATTTTGTCTTGCTAAGTTTAATTTCTGATTGGTGTCTTGGTAGTTTTGAATCATTCTACAAATGATTGTGCCACACAGTAACAGAGTGAACCTTGCCGTCAAACTTTGTTAAGTCGCACTTTAACAACATTGTATTAAAACCAGTTTTGCTAATGCCTTTGACAGCGGCTCTTTAAGCGATCTAAATCACCCATTTGCAACACAGTTCAGGCCTCCTCTGGCTCTTTGGAGTTCATCTCACTTGACTTCTGATGTCTCAAATGTTAATGTCTCCATCTAGGCCAATCACCCCTGGCTCCCTTTAAAGTCATCGGGGAGAAACGGGCACTTTCAAGAGTTGCTCCATCTGACATATTTTGGCTCTGCTCCACGTGGATGGATGAGTCCCAGCCCCTATTGGTGGTTCTTGGCCATTCTTTTCCCCGGAGATGACACAACTCAGAAGTTTGCCTTGTTTGGATAGATCCTGGCTTTGGGGGCTCGCACCCCTTTCTCCATCACAACCACTCTATTTATCTGCTCTTCCAAGGTTTGCCTGCTTTTCTTCCTCCCATTTCTGGCACGGAGGAATGGGTTGCACATTGAGTTGTTGGAGGGCTCTGTTTGCAGAGTGGCAGGTGAGTCCTTTCTTGCCTGCCTTGTGTCCTCAGCAAGATTTTAAACCTTGTTAGGGCAGAGGACATTTTTCCCTCCCCTATCAGTTTACCACAGTCAGACTGCGTCTCTTTACTGCTGTTGCGATATGAATACCAGGCAAACCCAGAAAACCTCTAAGTAATTCCGTGATTCATATGAGGTTTGAAGAAATGTGGAGGCTTATCTATCTCCCAGTAGGATAATGGGATAAGAGCCAGGAATTTCTGAGCTGCCTGCTCTTGAGCTGGGATCTCAGGCTGTATTATACATTTCCTCTTGATTTGCCTGACACGTCATGTGCTAGATGAAGATGGATTCTTACTCAGGGGAGTTTATGCTTCCTAAAATCACAGACTGCACAGTCACAAGGCACCATGAGGATCATCTTATCTGACCTTCTGTATACAGAAAATAGATTTTTCCCAGAAATTGGATTAAAGCATCTCCTTTCATAGATACCTAATCTTTGTTTCAACACAAGAAGGACTGGTGACTTGGTAGCCTCCCTGATAAGCTCTTCTAGTATTTAATTACCTTCATAGCAGTGAGTTGGTGTCCACTTCAAAGGCTAAATTAATCTAGTGCTATCTTCCACCCATCATGTCTTCTTATTCCCCTTATCAGCATGGCTGAAGACTCTCCCCTTCTCTGCCTCGCTATCAGACAGCTTCCCCCTACGTAAATAACCATATGTAATGATCCCTCTCAGCCTTCTCTTTGATGAATGAGTTTATGTTCCTAAATCTTTACGCTGACAGGTTGTGCACCTAATCCCTGGTCCTCTACTATTTTGCCTGGTGCGTGGCCAGCAATACTGACCCGTCACCTCCTAGCAGCCCTAGACTACTGTCTACTAAGGCAAAAAGGTGTCTCTTCCACAGGACTTTTCTTCATTTTGATGCCCAAGAGCTTTGTGGGCCTCTTCTGGCACATCAGCTTGGCTGGCTCTCACCCATCCCCAGCTCACTGGAGATGAAGGCAGTCTCTCACCCTTTAGGTAGGCTCCGATGAGGTCTTTGACTGTCTCTCCTTCCATGGATGCACCTAAGCATCCACCCAGTACGTTTCCCATCCCACAGACCTTTGAACCGCTTCCACAAACCCCATCCACTTCTCAGTCCCCTTAAAGTCCTTCTGCACCTCCTCCCAGTGCCTCCTCCGCAGCCCATCCTCCTGAGCCTGCCTCTGGGCTTTGAACCTTTTAATCCTGCATGCCTGGACTTGCTTCCAACTGCTTTTCCACCGCTGTCCACATTAAGCCATCCCTGGTAAGAAAAGGGTTATAACCCCATCTCTTTACAGCCACATTTCAAGAGCTGTCAGGGGGCCAGTTCTGACACAGTTTAATGCATGTTTTGTTAATCTCATCTAACACAGTTTAGAAGGAAAAAAAGCAGAATGCCTCGGAGCAACTGCGATGTATTAAACCATTACAGCTGCCTTTATCAGCAGAGGCTCAGAGGCTGAAATGTGATGAATGCTGATGAAGGTTTTCTGCCCTGCCATCTGACTGTGTTTATAGACGTATGTGCATTTGTCCAGATTGCAAACTCGTTGATAAAATCCCAAATTAACTCCTCTATAGTTTTGCTAAGAACTGATGGTGCTCACCCTTCTGATTGTCCCCTTCTCCTCTGCCCATGTTGCCATGACCCAGGCCCAGTGCCAGCCCATTCCTCTGCCCTGAGCTTCCCCAAGACTTCTTAGATTTAATGTTAATGTCTCTTCGGGTCATTTTTCGATGGCTTCTGGCAGTGAGTTATCCAGGTCTATTGAATTGAAAGATGTCGTTATAGCAGACAGTTCTCCCTTGCTGCAGATGATTAGCTTTCTGCTCCATCCGCCTTGCCACGGTGCCTTCTTCCAAACAGGGATTGGAGAGGCCTATCAGGGATTTGAGTCACTGGCTGTGATCCTGCTGAGCGCATCCAGTGATCAACCTAGTCCTGACCTTGTGCCCTTTTTGTATGTATGAAATTTTTTAAAAGATGCCTCTGAACCTCGGGCCTGGAGCCTTCAGAGCCTGAGCCAGACAGTCAGGCCCCATCAAGGATCTATCGAATGAGCTGAGCATCTGACCTGGTTTTAGAGGAGTTCACACCCGTGCTCACCTACACTTTTCTGCCAGAAAAGCGATAACGTGAGCCAGGGGCTGAATCTTAATTGCAACTCATTGTCTGTTCCCAGCAAAATCAGACCACCTGGACAAGATCCATCAGGAGGAAAAGGTTTTTGATGGACATTAGGTCAGAAAGAGTGTGAATGGTCCCCTTCATTTCCCAGTGCTACCGCCTTTAGCCATGATGGATGCTTTCTTCTTCTCTGATGGAGTCCCATTTCTTTGCGTGGATGAATTTGGTGGCCCTGCTGCTTCCCTGGAGATCTGGCTGACTCATGTCAATTCAGTTATCTCAGATTTGCAGGCACACAAAGTGATCTGCTGACACACACTGCATCTCCAACCTTTTGCTTCAGGAGTGCGCAGATATTTGCTGTGCTTTGTCTTTTGCAATGACTTCCATCCCTGGTGATGCTAACACTGGCCAATCCTCCTGGCAACAGACTTGGTACCCCCCACCACGAGGAGGTGCAGTGGCAATCCTTCCTGACAGAGTGATCTCAAGGCCAGAAGAGGTATCAATATTTACATAAATGGGTGGTATCTAATCACCTCTTTTCCCTGTGAATACATGGAATTTCTCAACTGTCAGCAGTAACCCCTGTTGCCCTGACATCTCCCTTGGCAGTCCGGTGTTTTGGCAGTGCCGCTTTGCTGCAGTGGCTGGGAAGGGGACTGGTCCGTGGGCTGCCATCCTAACCAGACCCCAAGGCCCTGCTGAAACTCAATTCTGCCTATCCTAGTCCAAAGAGGTCCTGACTGGGAGTGGCAGAAGCTCTGCGTCTTGCCAGCACTATTTATTTAGCAATGGGGCAATTTTTGTCCAAGGTCACCATCACGGGGCAATTTCTGTCCTTATCTCCTCCCAACAGAGCATCCCTTTGTTTTCTGTGCATGCTGTCTGCTCCCTGCTCAACCTGTGTGCCAGGTGCCTGGGAGAAGAGCAGGTCCCACAGTTAATGTCTTGTGGAGCTGATAAAAATGCGATCATCTGCTGTGTCCCAGCCTGTGCCTGGTGCTGGAAGGCGATTAAGGAGGGAACCAGCCTTCAGCAGCAGCTCAGCAGTTCAAACATAGCTGATATGCAGCATTGTTGCCTGTCACTCATTAGTTTCGTGACCTCGTCACCACATCTGTAGGGTAAGGACAAGGAGCCACCTGGTCAGGCTGCAGCTAGGGAAGATTCAGGTTAGAGGCTGGGGAGGAGATTTAGATTAGACATAAGGAAGTGATTTTTTATGATAAGGGTGGTGAGACACTGAAATGAGTTGCCCGGAGAACTTGTGGATGCCCCAGCATTGGAAGTGTGCAAGGTCAAGCTGGACAGGGATCTGAGCAACCTGATTTAGTGAAAGATGTCCCTGCCCTTGGCAGGGGAGTTGGATGAGATGATCTTTAAAATTCCCTTCCAACCCAAACCATTTTGTATTTTTTTGATTCTATGATGAGAAAGGCAAAATAAAGGCTGAAATTTGCTTCTTTAGAGAGGATACGGTGTCTCCGTTGCTGCAGGTGTGCAAGACCAACGGAGGCATGCTCCTGTCAGAAGGGGTAGACCTGGCTGATGCCAAGCTGATGCCATGTGGGACCTGGCTGTTGAGGCCCCCGGTTCTAGGACCGGAGCCAAGATGCTGGGCTTTCTCTATAATGGAGCGATGCGGATGCAGCAAACAGCTCCAGGTATGGTGTTAGCCCCCAGCATCCCTGCTGCCCAGAGCTCCCGTGCTGAAAGCGAACGTTCCTCTGTAATTATGGCCTTCACACGCTGTCTGCATGGGAACAGAGTCGAGGGCGTGAGGGATAGGGGATATTCTTGGTGTCTTTGCTGTACGGGGTGGAACCAGCCCTGGAAAGAGTCTCTACCTGGCCAGCTTCTGGCTCTGATGGGGACAGCAATGGGGCAGGCACTGTGACAGGGACAGCAATGTGATAACTTGCTTTGGGCTCCTAGAGCGGAGACAACCCTTTCTGCTACCCCAGGGGTACTTCTGCCCAGGACTACTCTGGTGGGAGAGGCCAGGAGAGAAGAGAGGTGGGTGTGCAGCAGGACTGCCATGGGTGCGGGCTGTCCTCCTTTCTCCCTAGCAATCAGGAAGTGGATTAAGAAACAGATCGTGGATTTTTGCAAATATTGGGGAAGATCTACCATGTGCTGGATCTCCAGAGCCTGTCAGTCTCCAGGATTTTGTACTCTCTTCCAACTGCTCATGAGATTAGTTCACTCCCTGGGAAGAGCCATGCAGCTTTCTTCTAGACTTTCAAATATATCTCGAGTTGGAAGGAATAAAAGCAAATACAACAAATTGCTCATCTCTGCTTGTGCCCAGCTGCCCAGCACCACCTTTGTCAGATGGAGGGGACACCTCTGTTCTTGAGCAACCAGGTACTTTGCAAGGAGGTGTTTGAGTCTCTGAGATTTTTGGATATACAAAGAAGAGGTCTGGAGTCTGAACAGCCCCTCTAATTCCCAAATCTGGAGTTGAGATTGAAATTGAAAACTGAGCTATCCCCATTGCTCAGCGGGGCAGGCACACAAGCTTGCTCTGTCCATGCTAAACCAAGAGGGTAGGGAAGTGTGATAGGGAGAGACCCAAGCTGGTGGGACACAAGCCAGGCACGTCCAGCTGCAGCCAGAATGCCTTGGCCAGCTGTCAGCTGAGCTCGGTGCCAAAGCTAATAAGCCTGCCAGGAGGCAGGACTTCCTTGCTTGGATGAAAAACTAGGCTAATGGTGCTTGGCTAGCTCCAGAGCGCTGCTGGAAGCTGCATAGCTCTGCTCTGCCGTGTGAAACTGCTGCTTCAGACAGGGCAACCAGCTTCTCTTCTGCAGCAGATAAGACCGACTCTGTGGCACTGAAATGGCGACGTGTCCTGACACAAGGGTTGTGCTGGGGCTCTTTCTTCTGCCGCAGCTTGAAGAGAGAAAACGAAGGAATTACTGTCTCATTTCCAACAGGCTACTGGGAAATTACGGCTCTTACCATCATTTCAATGTCCCCTTGGGGTGTCTAGAATGGGGTCCCTGCCAGCTGCGGTGCTTCCACTCTGCTTTGGGATGCCGGCGCAAGGCACACTTCACAGCTCTGACTTCAGCTTCAGGAAGGGGGAAGCTGAAGCAATTCCAGACAGAGATTTTCCTGCCTAAATTGGTTGCCTATAGACTACAGGCTCTGACGGGGGGATGTTCTCCATGCATAGAGGACCTACCACTGCTTTTCTGGGGCTGCTGAAACCCAGCAAAGAGTATTTGCTGAGTCACTGCAGAAAAGTGCTATTTTTCCCCCAAAGCAATGAAAACCAAACCCATTGTGGGCCTGGTAGTGCTTTTTCCCAGACCAGTACTGTCCCGGGTATCACCAAGTGTCTACACTCCTCCTGTGGAATGGAGACTGGTTTGTGTGGGAATGTAGTAATAGCCGATGAGCAGAAGCAGACAAGAATATTCTTATGGGGAATATTTTGGGGTGAAAAGGTGTCTCACTGGTGAATTCAAACCCAGCTGTGAAATAACCTCCAAAGGAAGAAGCCCACTGGACTCTTTGAAAGGCTTTACACACCGTTAGAGCAGTCTTACGGCAAGGAAATACGGACTAGACGGAGCCAGTGTAGGTTCCTAAAGCGACCAAGGGGAAAAAATACAGCTTTGTGATGAGGCTTTAGGAAAACTGACTGAAACACAACCCTAATCTTCCGGTATTTCTGTGATAATAATCCTCTTTGGAGGCCTTCTCTGGTTGCAAGATCTCTGGGGCAGGATCCTTCCCAATTTATCTGTGGAGGAGCGTTGGTTTTGGGAGGTTGGCACAATTGCCACCATGGATTACCCAGGCATATCCCAGGGGATATGTTCTGTGCCCTCCTTCTTCCCTGTTTATTCAAGGGGATTTTCATCTCTGCAGTCTCTAGGATGCAGGTCCCAGATGGTACTGACAAACAGACAGATGTTGGGTCGTGGTTTGTTGGTTTTTTTTTTTTTTTTTAAGCCATGCAATCACTTCACAAAAAATGCAAATGAGAAAAAGGTCTATGAATGAGTACTTCTAGGGAAAACTGACAATTTTTATGCTGGTGATTAGGATTAGTAACAAAATAGGGGAAAATCTTGCCCCTTGTGTTCCAAAAAAAAAAAGGGACTGTAGGTAAGGACTAAACAGGAATCTGTTTTCCTTGGCGTATCTCACAGGGAAAGCTACTCCCTCTTCAGAGGTTTCTTTCCTTAGACACAGACAGCAGCTGATCAGGTCTGGGAATTTCCTCCAGAGATGCCCAGTTCTTCCAACAAATAAATCTTCAAATTATTTCAGGTTTGGTAATCACTGAAGCGGTAAAATAGATTATGGCAATGACTACAGATAAAGCAATAAAGACTGCCGACTATTGTTCTTCAGAAATATCCTAAAGGTTATGGAGCAGCACAGATTGATTTATGCTTTAATATGAGTTCTCAAATGTTTGATCAGCGC
Organism: Podiceps cristatus; assembly: GCA_000699545.1. Lineage (NCBI taxonomy): Eukaryota > Metazoa > Chordata > Aves > Podicipediformes > Podicipedidae > Podiceps > Podiceps cristatus. The sequence goes on from KL267179.1 coordinate 8,803, forward strand.
AACGAGGTTTTATGCATGCTAGCTGACCTGTGGTAGCTATATGCACTTAATTCATTGCGACCATGAGGTAGGACATAACATAAATGCTTGACTGAGGTTTATACTGACATGCTGTCCCTCACAGTAGCTGAAACTAAGAGCTTAGATCTGGTTGGCAACCAGGGCTCTGGGGATTTTCTGAGCTGTGAAAATTATCATATGGAAGAGTTCTACAAGGTGAGGACAATCATTGGCTGACTTAACAGCCTGGTGTGGTTGAATTTGGGACAGTAGTAAAGCCATGAGGACATGGAAGACTCGCCTTCCAAATTCAAGGCCAGCTGAAATGAAATCAAAATGTGGTGAAAACCAGCACTGTCTGAAAAGTTTCAGGCTTTACAGCTTTCATCAGAGCCTTAGGCCCCATGAAGGACCCCAAATTCAGTTTTGGGGTCATGCCAGAGCTCTGCTACAACCCCGACCCTCTTCCTTCCCATCATACCTGGTCCTGTCCCAGGTGGTGAGAAGAAGGTGTTGAGATAGTTCCTCTCAAAGACTTACTGAACAAGATGAGTGTTGAACATACTCCAGACCCTTGGAGACGCTTGGTAGAGTTTCTGCCATGGAGGCAAAGAGGACAGCTAATGCGAACTGAGAAAACGTCATTAACAACGCAAGGATTTTAGGACCATAGGTCCAAGGATGACCTCAGTTGTCAATGGAGGCCTACCAATGCAGACGTTAGCTCTGGTGATGCAGAGCTTGTCTTTCAGGACATTTTCTAATCAAATAGTCCAACAGCTTCATAGCAGCCCAGCCAGCCCACCTGTTTTGTACCTAAAATGGATGCAGACACTATTGTGAAGAGAGGCTCAGGGTAATCGTTGTGCAAGGCACCATGCTCTTCTTGCTGTGTGTTTCTGTTAGCAGCTGCACGGCCACCTGAGGAGCTGGTTGCCTTCACTGATCTGTCTGAAAATTGGTCTGTTTTTTTGTTTGGGTTTTTTGTTTGGGGTTTTTTTAGTTTGTTTTGTTGGGGTTTTTTGTTTGTTTGTTTGGTTTTTTTTAATACAGTGAAGGGCTGCACAAATGCTGGCTTTGATGTAATGAAGAAGGCGGCCAGGACAACCTCTCTCTGTTGCTCTGCAGTCACAGAGTGACTTAAACCACCCACAAAAACACACTTTGGAAAAGTTGTCATTCATGTGCCAAGGCCACCTGGGTGGGCTCAGCATTCTGAGTGAGCGACCCATAAACTGTGGCCTTTCCTTGGTCCTCTGTGGGCTGAGACCCCACCACATGCTGCCAGGATGGCAACTTTACGTGCCTCTACAAGCCCCCTGGGCACCTCTGGACCATTCCTTTACCTGCAATCTCCTCCAAAATCAAGGGGCAGCTTGATCCCACCAAAATGCATCTTCACACGCCGCCTAGCAGCATGCCACCACCACCACCATCATCGCTGGTAAAAACCCACTGTCTCTCATGTGTGGGGCTCCGGGAGGAAGAAGCCATGTGTTTCCTTTAACCTATAATAATGTGAAGCAGTTCAAAGAGAAGGAAAAGGAGGTTAAATATCTCTTTGAAATGTAGGTTCAAATTCCCAGCACGGCCCCAGTCAATTACCAGCAAGCGCCGTGACACATCCACCGCTAATGAGGAAGAGGAAGAGGGCACAAGGCACAGAGATCCGGGCAGGCAGCGGCAGAGGTTAAAGGACATCACCACGGTGGTGGGAAAGCTTCCAGGGGCAAATCTTTGTAGTTTTTGAGGCTGATTCATCCCCCCAGGGTGCACCCAGAGTGGAGGCTGGACCACCGGAGGGGATGGAGCTGTGGGGGTGTCAGCACATCCCCCTGCCCAGACCCCCTTAGCAGGTGCCAGGGGGTTTCGAAGGATGCACGGTGCCTGGCACAGCGGCTGCTGCTTTCTCCGGGGCTCTCCTCCGTGGCAGAACGAACTTTTATTTTAATGCCATTAGTGAAAAGCAGTGCAGGGGTGGGGATGGGGCAGGAGGGGGGTGGTTTTGTTCTGGTGCTGAGGGACGCGTGCACACAGGCATACAAATGCTGGGAGACAAAGACTGTGATTAAGGGCCGGCGCTCCGACTCCCTGCTTATTACAGCAGAGGATTTATCTGATGGCCTAGTTTCAGCTCCAATTTTCCACCTTTTAATCAGGTTCCCAGGTCTGCTTGTCCACTCAAAAAGGGAAGGAAGGGGATGTCTCAGGAGTGATGGGACAGGAATAACGCTACAACATTGCATCTAGAAACGTGCACGAGGCTGCCCCAAAGCTTTCCCAGGAGGCAGATCCCCAGGCAGCCAGAAAGATTATGCCCAGACATGCAGCATTATTTTCTGGCATAGCAAGAGCGTATCTGCGCTTTCCAGCCTGACCAGGCCAGGGTGTCTGGAACAAACGTGCTGGAAATAAAAACCTTCTGCAAAATGGAAAATGTACAGAGTAGCAGCTATTTTTAAAAGGGATGGCACCTACTGCTGCTATGAAGTCAGCCACATAATCAGTCAGCGAGGAACTTCTGTAGGCTGACAGCTGACAGACAGGAGAAACAACTCCAGCAGACTGTCGAGAAGAAAATGGGAGCTTTTGGGTACCAAGAGGCTTCAAATAAAGAGAAGATTGTCCTCTGCTGCCCTGGGCTTGAGGTGGATGGGGGGAAGCAATCCTCGGTGTCTTTCCCAACATGGTGGAAAGGGGGGGTGAGGTGCTGATAACCCTCCAGGAGCCAAAGTGCTGCAAGCAAACGCCAGCTCAGCCACTTCTTCTCCCTCCCTAACCCAGCCTATCCTTTTGCCCAGCCTGCGCTGAGGTTTTCCTGCTTCTAAAAATATTCAGCCTCTAATTAAAACGCCCATCTTACTTTCCAGGGCAAACGTATCCAGCCACAGAGCTGAGCTGGTCCTGGAGACAGCCAGAGCTTGCAGCTAACCAGCCTGGCTGGCTTTCCTGGCATGGGTGGCTGGGCTGATGGCTGGCACCAGGGTTTTAGTCCATCATGCCGTGTTATCAAGCTGACAGCAGCTTCAGGAACCTGGCATGAGGGCCTCCTCAACTTTTCCAAGCTTGAAGTCACCGTGTGCCTTTTCCTCCTCCATCGGTGCTGTGTTTCAGGTGTCCACGTCCTGTGGTGGAGAGGGATGTCATGCGTGGGCAATGTGAGGGCTCACGATGCTGAGGCTTGCATGCTTCTTCCCATCCAGAGGGCTTCAGAAAGGCTACTTAAATAATAAAAATCACTAGCAAAATAAGGAGATGTTAAGGCGTGTGGGTAAAGGTCCAACACAGTACTGGAGCATCATATATTTGGGGCATTCCCAAGGGAATGAGAAAATCCAACTTCAGACCCATCATTCCCGGGACAGTGTCCTTCCCCAGGACCACAGGACACTCTTCACTGCTCCGACTGAGCCCGCGTCCCAGGGCAGGAGGGATCCCATCTAGAAGGAGAGTGGTAGCATGGCCAGACGGTCACAGCACGCGATGGTGGGCACCAGAAGAGCAGTCATCTCCAAGGGCTGGTGATGGCTTTTCTCCTACAGTCCATAATAGTGCTGGGAGCAAGTTCTGGCCTTTCCTGGAGATGTCAGCCGCCAGGTTATAGTCTGACGGGACCTTACATGATGTCCTGGAGGACAGGGAAGTTTTGGGAGGCAGACGGAGAGCCAACAGCCTCTTCCAGGCAGCTCTGCCTGCCTAGATGGAAGGTGCAGTTGTTCCTTCAGGCTTGGGAGGACCGGGAATGCTGTGCAGCTTCCTAGAGGCAGTTTCCTCACTGGGGCTCTGCTTGCATCACTTTTATAAACAGCACTGAGAGTGCTTAAAGTTAGATTTGCTATTTAAAAGCGGGCAAAGCCCTCCTGAGATGTTTCTATTTATTCTTTAGTTGCAGTGGCTCTGCATGCTCTTAGTCCTCCACGCAGCAGCCCCCGCTCCTCAGAGAGCGGTACTGAGGCTGGGTCACCCGTACCTCACCACCGAAAGCTCTGAGGTCTGGCAGCGTGTGGCTTGCCATGCTGTGGCATCGCTCCTGCACCTGTTTGCTTCACTCAGCCCCACCGTGGTCTTGTGAAACAGCTCGTGGGCTCTCCCCGCGTCACCGACTCTGCAAATCCAGCCTTCCAACCCGAGCAGACCCTACCCTGTCCAAGGTTGGCCAAGGCCATGAAGAGATCCCTGCCATCTCTCACAAACTTTGGAGAACATCCTGGAGCAGGAAATTTGCTCCAGATACTGTTGTGTTGCTTCACTGCCACATGTCCATAATTTCCTTTGGGTCAGGCGGTGAAGCTCTCAAGTGTGCCAGCGAGAAGCTCAGCGAGCTGAACACAACGGGACAAATCCTGCCCCCCATTTGGAGATGCAACACCCGTGAAGACGATGGGGCTGAGCAGAGCAAGGAGAGAAGTTCATGTTGCACTTCAGACCCAGCAACAGCTGCTGCCCTCCCAGCACTAAGGCAATAAATCCGGGGGATCTGGGTTTATTCTTCTCCAAATCACTTTATTATATTGTGAGTGATCACAAAGCCTTACAATGCTGTGGAGGTTCTTTTAAAAAAAACAAACTAACAGCGACGGTATTTGCCAGCTTTTGCTAAGACTCCTTTAGCTAGCAGCTAGCATGAGATTACACAAGGAAATCTTGCAGTCTTCAGTTGGATTGTCACATTGGGTTTTAAACTTACCACAGTGGCGCAAGGACAGTAACTTTGACAGTACGTGATCCCCGCAAAATTTCATCTGCGTACAGACTTAGAAAATTAAACAACTTTTTTTAAAAAATTACATTTTCTGCCAGCAGAAAATAATTCTCTTAAAAAGGCAAGATCCACTAAAAAACTCCTCCTCTCTCCCAAACTGCCCCCGACTTGCACTGCAGTTGGTTGCTGTTCCCCTCCAAATCCCTGTCTGTAGGCAGTCCTGTTGCCTTTTTAAGAAAATAAATGTTTCTTGTGATTGTGAAGGCTGGTCGAGCATTGAGAAGGCTCAGCAGAGGGGGAAGAGCCCCAGCACTAAAAGAAAGGGTTAAAATCCCACCCTAAGGTCCATGAACAAATCACTGAAAAGGAGATGGTTGAAAATGTGAGAGAGGGACTTCAGTACCCAGGGTGAGGTGTTGACTCTGCTTTTATGGGCTCAATGGGTTTCAGCCATGCCTGGAGACAGCTGCTATGTGGAATCATTTTTCACCCTTTGCAAAGACCTTTGTGGGGATGAGGACAAAGCCTGAGCTCTTCCCAACACCCCCAAGGAGCGTTGTGGGATGGGTTTATATCTGCAACCCCTTTGCATGGACCTCCCTAAACCAGCTTCAAACATTGAAGGTTACCCTGATGCAGGGCTGGATTTAGACACCAAGCGACAGACCAGCCCGAGCAGGAACTTCACCCATGACATCCCTTCCCATCCCCAGGACACAGCGTGACAGATTTGGACCAGACCTCAGCAGACACCTCCATTGCAGGAGCAGGTTGAAGGCTTCACAGACAGCACTGAGTCAAGCTGTGCTGCCTTCCCCCACTTTCTCCTAGCCTGGAGAAGACGGAGGATGAGAGGGGCTCCCCTTTGCTTTGCCAGCATTTCAGCGATGGAAGGAAAAATGACTAAATCTCCAAGGGCTTGGCTTTTCATCATATTCCAGTTGTCAGCCAAGGAGCTGTGTGAGAGAAAATAAAAGCCACAACTCTGGAAAAAAAAAAAAAAAAAAAAAAAAACAAACCAAACAAAAAAACCCAAAACCCCTCCCAAATCTTTCCCAATAGGCAAAGCACGCCAGGGTCGCAGGCGTCAGTGTTAATTCTTCCCCTGGCACGTTCTGGAGAGTGTTTCAGCACTAGAAGTTGCCTCACGCAAGCCCAGCTGAGTTGCAGATGTTGTATTCAGATGGGGAACATCAGCGTGGAAACAGCTCACTCTCACGTCCCCCTAGGTCTGCATCTTGGTTTGATACGGTCATCAAGATGACAATCCCTATCAAGATTTTCTTCTGAGCTTCCCCAGAAAGGGAGGAGGGATTTTTAGATTTTTTTTTTTTTTAAGCTAGGCTACATAATGTCTTCACTTTGCAGCTCAGAGTTTGCTTCATCGGAGGCTGGTTGCTGGGTGAGATGTGGCTGTGGGCAGACCCTTCTTCTTCCCTTGCTCTGCTGCACATCATCTCCGAGCAATAGCTCGCTAAGCTTAAAAAGACAGGAGGTTGCCAAGGTTGGACCTAAAGTAATTTGACATGAAAAGGATCGAGATGGGAAAATAGAGGGAAAATTGTGGGAAAAGTTCTTGACTTACTCAGTGTTCATCGCACGCCTATGCAAATAACATGTAAAACCCAGCACATTAGGAGCACCCTGCATTCAGGTTTGTCTGGAAATGTTTCTACAAGACTGAAAGTGCATGACAGGGAACAGGGTGCTGCTAATGAAGGCAACATCCAGAAGGCACTTCTTGGGGAATAATAGTTAAAAACAGGATGATGCACGGGTTTGTAAGCAAGCAGCTACAGAGTTGGTACGTTTTGGTGTGTGCTCTAGAGAGATGTAGCTTTGCTCCTACAAACAGGTGTGGGGTGTGAAGGTTTGAACGTTTGAAGGTTCTGCCCTGGGACCTGCAGAGCAGCTGGGTCCCCGTTGTCCAACATCACCATCACCACTCTTGAGCTAACGGGCTGTCTGCAGGATGCCAATGCGCTGGGCAAGACCTGGAGCCTGCAGATGACGCGGGCCAGGATTTGAGAGTTTATAAATTCCACAAACAATCAAGTATTGGCATATACAAATATATAAATTATTGACAGTTTTACAAAAGGCACACTGCAAGCCATCTCAGTCCGACACCTGTACAAATCCCACCGCCCCCTGCCCTCCCTTCCCCATCCCTTGTCCCCAGCTTTCATCACGAAACGTAAGGCGCTGCTGCTACGGACCCGTGGTTGTCGTGGCAACTGAGGACCTCTTTTTTGGTCAGCCCGATTTGTCGGTGGTACTGTCCTTCTTTGATGGTCTTAAGACACTGTATGTTCTTCCCCAAGGTGATGCTTTTGATGGAAGGCAGGTGTTTCAGCACAGTCTTTGGCAAGTATGACACGTCTGTCCCAGAGAGGTTGAGCTCTTGTAGGGAGTTCAGACCAAATATAACTTCTGCAGTCAATGACTTCAGATCAGGATTGCTGGATAAATCCAGAACTTGGAGGGCTGGTAGATCCTTGAAGCTATAAGGAGATAACTGTCCAAAGCCATGCAAGCCACTGAGGGATAAATGAATCAAATCTTTCAGCCCCGTGAAATCTCCTTTCTCAATCTTGACTAGAGGGTTCCCGTCAAGATTTAAGTATCGTAGAGGAATCCCTTGAAGGTTTGGCACAGACGTTAGCCTGTTTCCAGAAAGATTTAAGTTCTGGATGTTAGGGATGCTCTTTTCACGGTGCCTTGTAATTGTACTGAGCATATTATTGGATAGATCCACATTCAGGGGTTTTCCTTGACCTTTTGAAGCAAAAATGTCCATAGCTATATCCAAAAGCTTGTTATTGCTCAAATCTATGTCACCCAGAGGGGAACTGGAGAAACAATCCTCTGGAAGCACTTCCAGAGAGTTATGACTCAGATCCAAGGACTCCAGGTACCGAAGCCTGGAGAAGGTTGTGGAGGAAATCTTGGCAATTTTATTGTAGCTCAGGTCGAGGCTCACCAAGGTGGTGTATCCAGGGCCGGTAAGCATCGATTCATTGATTGTTTTCAGTTTGTTTGATGATAGATCCAAGTAGGAGGTATCCAGAGGGATTGGGACAGGAACAATGTGTGAGCCTATTCCACTGCAGTCCACCTTGGTCAAGCTAAAGCTGTCAAAGAGACCAAAGCTTTCCACTTCACATTGGCAGCCAGGGAAGCAGGTTTTGGTGGTGCCAAAACAAGGAAGGAGAAGCAGCAAATTGAACCAGGCTAGGAACTGCATTGTTGACCTGGAAAACAGGATGATAAGAAAATAGATTTAATTGCCATAGAAATTACTTTACTGGAGATCTGTAACAGTTTGAGGCATCTCAAAAGACAGAGGTCTTCTCCTCTGTCTTTCCAAAGAGATAGATTAAGTATACCCTTAAATAGCATGGATGTCACAAACACTTTGTCTCTCATGTTGTGAACTCCACTGGGAACTTAATGGAGAAAAAAATGCTGGGTTAACAGTCTTTGTGGATACAACCAAGTTAGGACAGAACTGGAAATTAGCTGTAAGAACAGATGCCTTAAAGCAAGATCGACGCAACATACACCCTTTCAACTGGACGATGGAGGAGGACAAATGACAGCTCAAACAGTCATTTTACAGCCTGGCAGACTTCAGCACACAGAGGTCTTCATGTCAGGGCATCCATGTGAGATTTGGGAGCGCCAAGATCAAGACCCTGCATTGACAGGTTGGAGAAATCATTTAGGCTGTGCGTTCAGTGTGTGCTTTAGGTGTCCAAAACCCGTATCAGGGAAGGAAAAACCAAAGCTCTGTTCAATTTTCATCCAGGATGAACAGATAGAAAGGCCGGCTGCCTACTGCCCACATGGACAGCACATCTCCCTTGCTTAGACTTCAGATGCAAATTTACACGTGTTTCGGTAGGTAGGATCGTCGCTTCACATCAGATGGCTGAAACCAACCCTTCTCGGGCTGGTGGCAGGCAGGACAGACAACGGCTCCTCACCTGCCAGAGCAGAGGGACCAAGGACTGCTCAGTCTAACCCAGACTCTGCTGTGGTGGGCCCAGCCTCCCGCACAGGCATCAAAGGCCAATTTGTTTCATGTAGAGCCTCTGGGGAGTCTTTGCTAATTACATGAAGAATTCTCTCCGATTAACAATGCCAACAAGCAAGGAGCTCTCTCCATCCCTCTGGTTTTGACCCTCCTCCAGCTGAGACATTTCTGTCCCTCCATCGTTGCAGCCAAGGGAGGAGGAGAGCTGATCTGCACCTCACCGGCTTTGCCGGACCTCTTCATATCGCATCCTAACAGCTCCTCTGCACAGCTGTGGGCAACAGCAGCTGCATGACTTCAAGAGACAGCCAAAAAAAACCTTTAGCTCTGCATCTCTGAAAAGGGTAAACTGGAGCGTGCCAGCATCCTGCAGGTCAGCAGAGACAGCAAGGGCTGTTCTCAACGGTTCCCACTGCAGTGGTGGGGGATGGCTCCTCATGCCTTGCAAACAAAGTCTCCGGGAGGCCAGCAGCAAAAACTCCTACCAAACCAGGCAAGCAGATCCATCAGCACTGCTCTTTGGCTACGCTGCTGGCATGAAGAGAGGCTCACGTGCCAAGCACTCATTTAACCAATAATAATAATAAAAAAAAAATCCCCTGTAAACGTGTGTTCCCATCCCCACCTCAGCCCCCTGGTCTCTATTCTTACATTTCCCACTGCTGTTTAAAAGCACTTTATTAACTTCCTTGCAGTATCATCTTTCCCACACACCCTTTGATCTGGCTGAGGCACCTTCCCCACAGCCCTTGCACCTTCCCAGGACCGTTTGCTAGAAGTTGACACTTCAGCTTCCCTCACCTACCCCGGGCATCGGTTTCTCTCCCTTTCCAGCATGGTCTTCCTGGCCCCATGCTCTGTCCCAGGAGATCGGCCAGGGACTTCTTGCCAATGTGCAAAAGAAGTGCAAAGGGGAAAAAAAACGTTGCAAAAATATTGTCCTGATCACTGATATGACTTGTCTGGCAGTAACTCCCAGACCTCCTGCAAACAGAGAGCAGAGATTGGGACTCTGGCCAAAGAGTCTGCAACCAACGCATTGCTAAAGGCCAACACGCAATCCTCCAGGGTCCACTATTCTATAGAAACAACAGAAAAGTCAGTAAGATGAGCCCTAGTCCCAGCCCATCTCAACTGTTTCTTGAGAAAACACATATGTGTGTGGATGGGACGCAGGGGGTAGAGCTCCTTTCTGCAGACACGTTTCCAGATTTCCCTTTCCAAATGACATCAAGGCTGATCCCCCCTGGTTCTGTGCAGACAGACCATAGCTTGCTCCCTCCTGCAGTCCCTCCTAAACTAAATACTTTTTTTCATGAAGCTGCATTTGGAACGTACTGAAATGTTTTATTACCAGGGGAAGTTACAGCAGAGGAGAGCTCTTTGGAAACTAAAAAAGCAAAACTCCAACCGTTAAATGTCTCACACACAGGGAAGTACCTGTGTTAGTGTCAGCTCAGTCTACTGGTAATTTTTCTCCCAAATCCCACCCAGTGGTTATTCCCATTTGATGCCTCAACAGGGAAAGTGCCTCCTAACTTCTCCTTTGAAAGTCCAGCTCAGCTTCTCCTGGCATTCTGTTGGCTCTGGTGGGAGCTGGATCAGGTCCAATCCCCGTGAGACTTGTCTCTCCGAGCACTGGTAAGACCCTTGTGGGCTCCTGATGGGTCCCCTGAAGAAAAGCAAGAAGGCAATCTCCAAAGTCCTAGTATAACTGGGAACAGATGTTTTAGCAGGGTCTGCAGCAATAGGACAAGGGGTAATGGTTTTAAAGTAAAAGAGAGTTGATTCACAGTAGATAAAAGGAAGATTATTTTTTTTTTTTTTACGGTGGGGGTGGCGAAGCACTGGCCCAGGTTGTTCAGAGAGACGGTAGATGCCCCATCCCTGGAAACATCCCAGGCGAGGCTGGATGGGGCTCTGAGCGACCTGATGGAGTTGCAGATGTCCCTGCTCATGGCAGGGGTGGGACTAGATGGCCTTGACAGGTCCCTTCCAACCCAAATAATTTTGTGATTCTATGAACTGAGAGGACAATCGAAGCCAGCACTGGGCTTGGCCATGTGGCTACACAAGCCCCTGTAGACGTGGTCTCCTGGTTTCAGCTGGGATGGAGCTAATTTTCTTTCCAGTAGCTACTGTGTTTTGGATTTAGCCTGTGAAGAATGTTAATAATACAGTGATGTCATTAGTTGCTGCTAAGCAATCAGGGGCATCTTCCAGCTTCACAGGTTTTTCTGATGTGCAGGTGCAAATCCCTGGGAGTAGCACAGCCAGAAGAGTTGATCCAAACTGGCCAAAGACAGTATTCCATGGCAGAGATGGCATGGCTGGGGTAAGGGAGGGCCGGCCAGTTGGCCAGATTCCTTTTTTCTTTCATTCTCCTTTTTCCCTCTTTTCATTTGTTTGGGTCTGTTTGTTTGTTCTTTGGGCTGTGTGTCCCCTCGCTCGCTCTCTCTGGCACTTGCTGTTCTGGGATGGCTGTGGGGGAATATCCCTGCTCCTGGCTGCTGCTCGGGATGGGCTGTGTCAGTTGTTGGGTGGTGAGACATTGTGCATCATTCGTTTTATATATACTATCATCTTTATGGTTTATTATCACTATTAATATATAATTATTATTATCCTTTGCTGTCCTGGTGGACTGTTTTTTCTCAACTCACGAGTTTTCCTTTTTCTCCGATTCTCCTCCCCACCCCACTGGGGAGGGGGCGAATGAGTGAGCGGCTGCGTGGTATTCAGTCCCTGGCTGGGGTCAAACCTCGACACATGGGAATTCCTTTCCTGACCAGCCTCAGAAATGATCGCAGAAGTGGGCAAATACAGTGACTCCCACTGCAACATCCATGGCTCCTGCCCGTAGCAAGCATGAAACATGACGCAGCTGAAATGCAGCACGCAAAGCTCAGCTTAAGGATTTGCACGGCGTCTGTCACCTCTTCCCTCCTCGCAGCACTGCCCCAAATTCTCCCTTCCCGCCTCTGCAATTGCTTCGCAGATGAGGTGCAATCCGTTACTACCATAGTTTACTTCATAAGCTAACAAGCCACTTGGCCGATAGCTCTGATAAAAAGACAGGAGAAATAAAGGTACTGGTCATCTTCCAGTCCAAGAAAGAGACTCCTGCATTGCCAGATAATCAACGAAGAGCTTAGTCAGGTACAGGCATGCTTTACCATCACATGGAGCAATCGATAGGGCTCTTTGAAATGGGGAAAGAAACATGCTGCAGGCGTTTACAGTTCATCTGTGTACAGCGTGCATTTGAAACCGCATCAAATTGCCTTTGGATTGCTGCCTACGAGCTGCTCTGTTGATAAAGGCAGGAAGCCAAGGTATCCCCTCGTGAAAGGAAGACGAGTTATCCCCCTGCAGCACTCGGGGAGATTCACCTGGAGGAAACACCACGGGCCAGAAACCACCAGCCCCATTGCCTCGGATGGCGAGGGGAAAGCCACAGGGAGAAAGCAGCCTGTTCTCAGGCTGGTTCAGCCATGACCTCTTCATTTCTACAGCTGTTGGGGTGTAGAGAGAGCCAAGGGATAAATTTTGGCCATCTGACAGCTCTGGGCGGCTTGTTATACCCACTGATTTCAGCA
>JMFS01049978.1:0-24369 GCA_000699545.1 Podiceps cristatus
CACACTGCTGGCTCATGTTGAGTTTCTCAATTATGGAAATAATTATGGAATCTCAATTTGCCAAAGATTGTAAGATCAGGGTTTTTTTCCCTCAGTTTACTCTCAACAAGTGCATAGGGAATAGTGAACACCCTGAAAAGACCTGACTTGGATAAGAAGCCAGCACTACGAAAAAGTTCACTAACTGCCTGTAAATACAGGACCCTGACTATTGGGTCTGTGATTTGGGGTGTTTTCCACACACTGCTGGGAGGTGGGACCAGAGCTGTGCAGCTGCCCACCTCTGGGCATTGCCGGTCTGGCCACCTGCCCCACGCGTGGCCCTCAGCTCGCCCCTCAGCTTGCCCAGCAGTGCCGCGGGGCAGCAGCCTGTGCGCCGGGGGCCCTGCAGGGTGCAATACCTACATGGGGCAGGATGAGAGCTGGCAGTGCATGCTGCTGATGTTTTAAAGCCACGTAGCTTTTCTTTTATAAATTTGCTCAGTTAAGCTCTGAAAAATACAGTTTCTGCATGTTTGACTGCTGCTTTATGAGACCATCAATTTTTAAGAGGATTTTACGAAGTCTTGATCCAGGCAAACATAGTTATTAGATAACTTCTATCGAGTTTTAAAAAGAAAATAAAATCTACAAATAAAGTAATAAATATGGACAATAATAAAACCCCTTAAGGATTTTGTGTGTGCGAGGGGAAGATTTAGGTTTGGTTTTGACTGATGGGAAGAGAGGGAACTGTAGATCTCTAACATGAATTATTGTCCCTTGTTCATCATAAAGTTTAATTTTCAAGTAGTTTAGCCTCAGATTACCAGAAATAATTTCTGGTTCCACTCTAGATAACGTTGATGAGAGTGCTGTACATTTAAGGGTCATTAAAGAATTCTTATTCACAAAATTATGCACTTACATTTAATCATATATTTAATTCTCATTGAAGCTAATGGGGTTTAAAAAATGTTCATCATCCCTTTTGCTTTCAATGGAACTTTAACATCTACTTCAACTGTACATTTCCTTAAATGATTTTCTTAACTGGGGACTTCCCCATCTTCCTGGCAGGATCAGCCCCCAGGTCATTGCCCCGTGGGGAATTCCCAGACTCCCAGGTAGAGGGGGCAGAGAGCCCAGGATCTGAATGGGGAGCAGGGTGAAGCTTTTCCGCCTCACTTCACTCTGTAATGGGAAAGACACTATATGCACCACCGGGGATAGCATGTGCACATATGGGAGAAGGGCTGGAGCCTCCCTGGTACATCAGTTTCTGAAACTAATCAAGCGGCATGAGCAACAAGTACTGCACCTTGGTTTTCCTGCTGCAGATACAATGAAAGGGTTTTTTTCCCCTGCTTTTCTACAGATTTGGACAGAGGGAGAATGGTTTCCATTATTATTTTTCCACTATAAATGCCTTTGGCGAAGAAGTATTAGTTAGGATCTGATAGATGATTTTTGTCATTTGCCCTCAGCATCCCCTTGGTCCTTGTGTTTTTGGCTTTGTAGGAAAATTTTCCCTTTTGTACATTCAGCTGAATGTCCTCAAAGGCACACAAGAGAGTAACAGTTTAATAATACATTTTAGAAGATTTTACAAAGAATTATAATGGTGATTATTGTTTTCTATTTTATTTAAAGAAGAAGCTCCATTCAGGGACAAAGAAAACAACCCATTTGGTATAACCGGTCAAATGACATTCCAGGAGTGTTAATGTCACTGGGGGTCCCTAGTGACTGAAACTTTAAAATGTTTGGCTTCTCTCTGTTTATTTAGTGACAGAAAATGTGGAATGCTTTTGCCAAATTATTTGGAAGAAATTTAACAGTGAGTAATCTGTTTTCTGTCTGGTTTTCTATTCCCTGTTAAATTCAGTAGTAGTACCTAAATTCATGTATGGTGTGATTCTAGCCACAGAATAGGAAGAATAAATGAGTCTGTAGTGAAAATATCTGACTATGTATTGAATATAAGGCCAAGATGGAGAGCCATAGTGTAGCCAAGGAGAAACATGGGTAAATGGACTTTATCTACTTCAATGTGGAGCAATAAAGAAATTACTTTTTACCTAAGTTATTATTTCCTGAACAACTGGTTTGTCTTTAAAAAAAAATATCACTACATCACTGCAAGGAAACAACATAGTTTAATGCTTTTTTCTTTGCTACCAGGTAGAAATGTCCTAATTTGGTTTCTTTCAGTTTGGAAAGGAAGAAACATAATACTAACAATTCTTAATTGTTATATTGCTTAAATATTGGCAGGAACCATAGCTATAGTTTATCTTAACTTACTAAAAGAGTCCAAGAGCTAGAGTTATGCCATATTTCAGTTTACGGTCATATAGGGATCAACCTGACCCTAGGTATGTTGCCCAAAATAGTTTTGCTAAGCAGTGCTGCTATTTTATTTAGAAATGAAAAGAAAATGGTTTTGTAATTAAAAGTTTTGTCAAGACTTTGAATGTAGCAGCTCTCAATAAATCTCAAATTGCTTTATGAATATCATCGTGCGTGTCCCATGTCTATCCAGGCACAAGCATCCCTGTCTGTCCTACGATCTTTATGTTGCAGCTGGACTCACAGTGCTGTGGTGGCTACCAGATACTCCTGTCACCCTGGTTCATGAAAGTCCAATTGGCATGGAGAAACCCTTGTCTGCACCAAGGTCAGTCCGTAACTAAACGTGACACCTACAGAACTGGCTCTGCTTGACCACTGACAGTACCAGTCTTTCCCTGGCACTGGGAGAAGAAACGTAGGATCTTGGAGGGTTTGTTCTCCATGAGTTTTCCTCAGGACCTGTCTGTACTGCCATGTGGTGAGTGCTCGCTTTGCAAACCAGGCTGTCCCCCTGAAAGCCTGAGACGTGTGGGATCTCTCTCTTACATCCCAGGGAACCCCACCTGATACCTCTCTTAAAAGTATACCCATGCCTGGGCCAGCCAGAGCTGGCTAGTGCCAGGAACATGGCTGTGAACACATCCCTTGGGTTTCCGTGCAGGGTAAGCGTGGGATGGCTGGGGCTCCAAGTGAGAGTCCTCTCCTCAGGGTAGTGAGTCAGAAGACAAATGCTGCACACTGTTTCTGGCAAGGGACAAGCCCTGTTGTTGTTATTCAGTTCCCAAAATAACTTTGTTCTTTTCTCCCATAGAGGCTGAGGTGAAGAAGTTGTCCCCGATGCTGCAGAGGAGAGCTTCCCTGCAGGCTCCATGCCCCAGGGCGGTGCAGAAGTCACACCAGCTGCTTTTGACAAAGGAGTTGCTGAGCAACTCTAGAATAGCCCGAAGCAGGTCATTTAACAAGAAAATAGAGCAGGCCTATGTTTTCAGGTTTGGAGCTGTGAAGAAACCTCCCTCTGCTGTAGGGACGGCCATGCTCCTCTGCTCCAGCCCACCCAGGCAGCCCCATGAGATGTGGGTGAGCTCTGCCCAGGCATCCACCCCCCTCAGTTGCCTCCAGTGGCACTGCAGGATCCCCCAGGGAAACCAGGACCTGTTGCCCCTCCTGAAGGATCTTCCTGGCCCACCTTGTCTTCTCCTCTGGTCCAGAGCAGCTTTAAACCCTCAGTTACATGGAGTGTTTAGAGGAATGCCATCTTTAAGGCATCCCAGGGCAAGGGTTCTGCTCTGTGTTTCAGCAGTGCATATGGAACCAAAAAAGAAATACCGGTCCAAAACCTCCTCCTCCACATCCCCTGTTTTCTCTATATATCTTCTATATGTCCTTGCTCTCCCTCACTCACAGGAATTCCAGTGTAATGGTTGTGCTCAGGAGAAGAGACTTTACCATGACTAGGACCCTTGCCAAGGGCCAGTGAAGGAAGAGGAGGGTGGTGAGGATGAGGAGGACAGAGCATTTGATAGTAGGTGTCACACTGGTAGCAGTAGAGTGGGGCAGCGTGGTAGGTACAACACAGCATTTTGTATCCAGGTAAAAACCGGGGATGTTAGAGTTGTCTCTGCCTGAGTATCCATGTGTCTGGGCTATGAGCAGGGCTGGTGTTTGTTTAAGGTGGCCAGCTGGCTAGAATAAGCTCTGATAACTTTTATTTTCTTTTGGACTGGGGGTGGGAAGGAAAGGAAACCAAGGAGCTGCCCTGGAACAAAATTAGAGTCAGACGCACACACCTGTGGGATGCCAGCCAGTGAGGTACAATGTTATTGTCTAGGGCTTTTCCAGCTCTGTTGAAACTGCCAGCGAAATTTTGTTGGCTGATAATCACCAGTAATGGAGAAGAGCTCAGGATGGAGAGGAGAGGAGAGATGCTGTACGTCTGAGGCAAGGAGCCGGGGGACTCTAGCCATTGCAATCACACTACTCAGGCAGGTCTCTGCTGAGGCAGTGTGGGGAAGGCACCTTCTGACTCTGGCCGTAGCCCATCCATGGTAGAAGAGCGTGTTGGCTCAGCTCTGGTGAGCACAGCTGTGCTGCAGCTGCGTGTGGCAGGGAAGTGGGACTCTGCTGTCAGCGGGGTGTATGAAGAGGCTCAGCAGCTCAGCTCCTGTGTGAGCTGTGGCAGTGCTGGGGTGCAGTCCAGCTGGTCAGGCTGTGCTGCTTCGTGGATCCTTTGGTGAGCTTGGGCTTCTGTCACTCCTTAAGCCTAGAGGGTGTGCAGACCAGCTCAGGAGGTGGAGGTCTAGGTGTCCTCAAGGCTTTTTCCCCAGTAATCAAGCTACAATGCTCTTTTTCTGACTCCAGGTGCCTAGATGTAGTCAGAAGTTGCAGAAGTTATCCTTGGGACAAGTTATCCTTGTCACTGGGAGAGACAGCCTAGGGAAATCATCTCAAACCTTGTCATCTCACCTTGCTCCCGTGCTTGCATACCTGCTTGTATACTCTTTGCCCTCTCTTACTTTGGCTGCCATATATATATTCTGGTTTAGCAGCAGACCAAACACCTAAAATACAGTTACTAGGTAGCTACCTTAGAAGATAAAAGATAAAAAACTTGTTTCGGAATAGGAAACAGAATTGGAAGAAACAGCGAGTCCTTGAAGGCAAGAAGACTTTACCAATGTAATTCAGATCCATCCAGAGATCTGCACTGTTCAACATCTTCATAGCCATAGTTCAGTTAGTGGCAAAGAAATCTTGTGGACGAGCCTGATTTGTTTAAGATAGTAAGGCTACTTGTGGGATGCAGGAACACTTCACAAAACTGAGTGAGCTGGCAGGAAAATGGCAGATGAAATTCAATATATATACATGCAAAGTAAGCACGTGATTCCACTCTGAGACGTGGATCTAAATCCTCAACCAAAAGAGGCAGATGTTGAAAGGGGATCTGGAACAGGTTCATAGAGGAGATACTAAATGCAGAGAAGCTATATCTGGCCCTGAAAGTCCCTAAGCTGGAAATAATTAATGGCTGAAGAGCATTAGAAGTATGATTGAACATACCTGTCTTGTTCTTATTCTTCCCTGAGCAACCTTTTATGACTACTTTTGGCAAGAGCAGAATGGGCTAGATGGACTGTTACACAACAAGCATGACACAAAATAAACCATGAGCATGGGTAGCATAGTGCTTGCTGTTCCTTCCTGTCTTCCTGCCTTCCTTCTTTCCTCCTCTCCTAATGCAAGAATTGTGTAAAAATGATGAAGGTTAAACAGACCTTTAAAATTTTCAGCAGCTGCTATTTGTAGGAGGGAGGAAAACAAACCTTGCACAACCACTGAAGGTAAGTGTTTCCAAAAGGAAATTTTTAATTTCCTGTGATGTTCCCTTAGCATCCATTGGATGCAGACACGGGCAATAGGGGACAGGGCTACATTCACTGAAAGACAAAAGGCAACCGAGGCAGAGAACAAATTGCTCCCTGTTAGTGGAATGATTTAGGGTTTTATCTTATGCAAATGGTAACACTGTTGTAATTGTGATAGTCTAAGGATATAGATGCAGCAATTTTTGAAGAAGAAATAATACCTTTTGTTAGGCTGACTGATACAGCAGCAAAACCCATTGGGCAGTGCTGGAGCAAAGGCACCATGGCCTTGGGCACACAGCCCTTCCTCCGGGCTCGGACAGACGCCTCTGTCTGGGACACACAGGCCTTTCTTTACTCTGAATCAGGAGCTTTTCCCTGAAACAGGAAGAAGGGCTTCTGTGCCTGAAAGCTTGCTTGTTTTCTGCAGCTCTACCAGCTGGTCTAGTACAGGAAATCATGCTTCGCTTAACTTGCTTGTATCTGTTAGGGATCTCATAGATGTCGCGCCAGGAGATTGCGTGCAAGAGATTTCGGTGCCATTTTTGGATATTGTGAGACTATTTAATTTTTTCTGCAAACATCTTTTGTGCACAGTTTACATTGGGGCTTTATGACTAGAGACTTCATAAAAATAAAGAATAGGGAACCTAAGATGAGAAGCTGTCAGCAACAAATGTCAGTATATTCAGTAGCTGGTCACAGATAGATTATTCGATCTCCCCTTCAGACAGAGCCCTGGCCAGCTCGGGCTCAGGGCAGCCAGCAGCTGCCATGTGGAGACCCTTGGGAGGAGCAGCCTGCGGCTTCCCTTGCGCTGCTAGCTGTCTCGGGAGGTGGGGAGGTGGTAGAAAAGGTGGGCAAGGAGCCACTGCTTCTCCTGTCTTCAGTTGTCTGAAGTTTACTCGTTCAATTACTATAAGTGTAGCCAGGACAGTCCCACATTTGCAAAACCATTTTGCAGACTGAGGAATGCAGGCAGGGGTTTACTCACCCTGCCGTAGAAAGGCAAGTCACAACTCACGACAGCTCTGACGTCCCTAGTTCTGTCCAAGACCAAATACTAATGAAAGATCTGTATCCTTGTCTATCTCGTGGTGTGTATGATTGTCTTAATCATACTCTAAGATCCCTTGGTCTCACTGAAAACGTAGGTTAACAGAGCTGTACTTGTAGTCATCACGCTGACAGGGACGACAGCTTTGCCTGCCTGCTTTTCTCTTTCCAACTGAATCGCTTTGATGTGGATCCCCCACATCTTGAGTGAGCTATCTAATAAGTCACCTACTGTGTAAAAGCTGGGTACCGTTCCTCCTCCCACTGTATTTTTTAATGAAAAGAGCCATGGCATCTGTTTTAGTCAACCCTTCAGGGACATAGCTTGTCTCTTCTCATAACAGGACTTGGGAGGAAAATAAGATCCAAATTTACCTAGGTTACCAAAAAAATATGTTGGGAATTTTTCAGATCAAACAGGGTTTGATTTAGTCCTGTCCAGGGGGTTCATTTCATCTAAAATGGGTCACCTAAAAGGGAGGCATCTGGTCAAGTCCTGACTTTCTCCCAGGCCGTGGAGAAAGTACCTTGCAACAGGAAGGCAAATCATCCCCTCTCATCTCAGTCCCTTTTTAGGGCTGGGGTAGGAGACGCCACTTTTCTTCACTTCTGTCAGTCCCTAGAGCAGGACCAGGATTACCTTTCTATGCTTAGAATGTCACTGATGCTAAATATCCCATTTTTCAGATGCTGTCATGATTATGCATCATGAGTTCTAAGTATGCACAGGCTGAAAAATATAATGGTCAGATAAAAAGCAACCATGAGTCATTACTGGTCTCTAGGAAAAAATGAAAAAAATCCTCAAGTGCTCAGTCTGAGGTAGAAAAAAATCCAAAACACTTCCATGAATTAGTTGTTGGCCAAGCCCTTCAATCAAGAGCACTGGCTTCTCATTACCATAGAAGATAAAGTGATAACAAACCTGCAAAACCCACAATTCCACGGGGTCAATTTTCTATGGAAAAAGACATTTAAATTTCTGTCTTTTCTGATTTTAAAGACAGAATGTCTGTGATTCCAAGCACATCATAAATATTAGCAAAAGAGATCTGTAATATGTGGTTTAACTCTGATAATGGCATCAGAGACACCTGAAATGCGATGCCAAGGCAAGTGACATCTGTAAGTCAGGCACTACAGAAGACGTAGCCTCCAAAAGCTCATTTTAAGAAAACAAACTGTGTCTGAACAAGACGAAGTACCCTGCACGTGGGAAACAAAACATCAGGACATATATTACAGTTTTGGACAACAGTTCAGATTATTTGTAAAGTCGTGATAAGTATTCCTGGTAAATGTTGCTGGGAGCTTTCTTTTACCAGTTCTTTTATAGTGGATTCCCATGTTTGAATCTGCTGAAGCCATCTTCTTGGTTCAGTTTTTAGAATACCTTTCACAAAGATATCTCACGATGCAGTGTCTGAGCCACTGTAATCAGATCGACGATGGTCTTACAAAAGTTTGGAGGGATGCAACCATTTTTGCTACACTAGTTGCAAATTAAAAAAAGTCTAAAGAGAAGCAACTTGTAACAGACCTTGTGCACACAACAAGGTGACAAGAACAGACATATGAAGGTAGGAAAGTTATTTTTCTCTTTTATCTCTAAATTCCCTATCTGTACTAGATGAATGTAAAATTATCCTGATTGCTCTCCAATTCCCATCTTCCAAGCTGGCCTATCTTAGCAGTTCCAGGAGCCTATTTTCCACTTGGATGCCCTTTCTGCACTCACCAACACTTACGTCATGCTGATTTTATAATCCTAGAAGGTGTTTATATTACACAAACCAGTCAAGAATCTTTCTAAGATGTTTTTCTGCAGTTGGAACATACAGATAAGATTAAGAGCATTCATTGATGTTAAAGTCTTTATGTCTTGGCTACATATGACACAAAACTATTTAGAAATAATAATAATAATTTAAAAAAAGTCTGACATTAAAGTTCAAGCTATTTTCTCTTTTATTTCTGTCATCCTTTAGCCAGCGTCATGTGTTCAGCTTTGCAGGGCTCCTTTAGCGAAAATCAGTCTGGTCCTACAGCCCCCTCTCCTGTGCATTTATCATCAGTGCAAGAAATTCAGCCGTTTGGTCAGCTCTATAACATTTGTTTCTTGCATACTTAGGTAATGTTTGCTCATTGTTCCAGGTTTGGGCAGTTCGTAGCTAGTAGCGAATTTATAGTCGTTGCACCTCAGTGTGTTAGTGGAGCACTGTTAATGTGAGCAGCTAAAAAGGAGGCAGAAGCAGCAACATTTTTTTGAAAAACGTATGAAGATACAGATCAGCACCTGATCAGAAATGCCTGAGCAGGATACACATCTAATTTTCAAAGGGCATTTATTAGAACCTGTTTATGCTTATTTGTCTGTCTTCTAAATGCCAGCCTTTACCCCCAGGCTTCTAAACACTCTGCAAGTCTGCTGGAGAAGAGCCGCAGGTCTAGGCTCTGGTGGAAGCACTAAGCTAGTTGAGAGCAGGATTTCACTTTTCAGTGTCACTCCAAGGTCAATCAGAACTTGCCTAGTAGAATCGGAGATTAAACTGGGGATTTAATCAGGAAGCCATGATTCCTCAGGTAAAAGCTGAAGCTAATTTTATAGTTGCATTTACTGTGCTGAAGGCTATCCCTCGAAAGCCGCCTCTGCCAGGGGGTCTGACCTCTCTGTCACACACAGTTCAGCCAACACTGTCACCGAGGCTTCCTTCAGCCAGGCAGCGCAGTAGGCAGCACAACAGCGGCGAACTCCTGGCAGCTGATAACCAGCGGAGCCTTTGGTTCCCTGGCTGAAGCTTCTCTATGTACCAAATCCGTCCCAATTTGCTACTTTCCTCATCCTCCCATTGTTGGTAACTGGTTTGTCACCGCTGCTGTTGACCCCTGCATGGCCCTAAATGCAAACAGGGACAAACCGTGGACCGTGGTAAGACAGCTCATCTGACACCAGCAGCCGGTGCTGGCAGCCGGGAGGAAACTGCTGTGACCTGGAAGTTCCTGCCATGATACCTCTGCCCGAGGCTTCGTCACTTCTGCGGCTCACAGCCACAGCGAGAGTGTCCCCAAACCCAGCTGTGCCGGGTAGCTGGCAGGACAGCCAGCCGCGAGGCTGCCGGACCGGGGACCCTCCTGCTGCTCCCTCCCAGACCCCAGCCCTCTCCCGTACCGTGCACCCTGAGAATCCCGACTGCTGCTCAGAGATGTTCTGGGTAGTATTCGGAGTCAAAACTATTTTGGAGACTGTGATTGAAGTTAGTAATTTTAAAGCAAAAAGCTAGACATGAACTCTTGAGTTTTCTGGAGTGGAGTTTCTAATTTTCCATCTCATCAACCTCAGGAAACCCCCAAACTCAGTGATCCTCCGTATACCTGCCCTAGTGAAGCTAATCTGGTAGGTGATCTCCACTGAGGTTGCAGAGGAATTACACTGGTTAGACCCTTTTTACCTTAAAAATCAGATGAAAAGAGATCACCCTCATTTATCTAGTACTAAAAGGGTGCTCTGGGACGCAAAAAAGTGCCCTCTTCTGCCTGAAGCAACACAAGCTCCCGCTTCCAGAAACATCTGGCCCAGGTTCTGGAGTGGTAGTGTACCAGTGAGAACAACCTAAATCCCTCCTGTTGAAGCTACTCTGCTTCCTATGAAATAACAAAGGAATCAGCAGACAAAGAGAGCACTGTTCTAGCTGAACAGTTGGGATAACCCCATGGTTTCCCTTCTTGGCTCTAAGGGCTTCTCACTTACTTCATACTGTGTAACTTATAGGCATGAATGACATGAATAGAGAGTGCTTGGAGGAGAGACGAGAACTCAGGGATTCCTCTATCAACAGCAATCCCTACCCCATTTCTTCTTTTTTTCCTTCCCCTCCTCCCACAATGTTTTCTTCTCCTTTTCTATGCTAAGACTGAAGGAAAAAAGGATAGGGGACAAATTTCAGTTTTAGTGAAGGCACTGGATTTTGGGGAGCTGGAGATGTTCAATTATTGCTTTTAAAAATGACTGTTTGGGAGAAAAGCCATTGTAAAACCAAAAATCATTGTAGCATTTATGTTTCTGACCAATTGGGCTAGTAATTCACGTCTATAAAGAAAACGATATCGCTATACATTATACATTATGAATGTCACGGTATTCATTAGCAGGGAAAAAAAGCACATAGCGATGAAATGTAGCATTAGCAATGTTTTAAAGACTTTTTCACTTGCCAAGTAAGTACCACAGGATTTTTTTGGTGTTTTTTTTTTTTTTTTTTTTTTTTTTTTTTTGTGGAGGGTAGAATTTTAGGACACCCTTCTGATCTTTACTGAGACTCTGGTGGGGAAAGAGCAAATGTCTATTTTTGTCCATCTTAGTTTTTATTTTCTTATGAGTCATTACTCTCTTCTTAATGCTTCTTATGAGAGTCTATGTAAGCTGTACATAATATTATCTTAGCTTATTTATGGATGCCTTAAGTATCTTTTAAAGTTCAGTACATTCTCTCCCCTCCAAGCTACTCAAGCCCTTTTATTACTTTGTTCTTCTGAATCGCTAACAGTATTTTACCCTACTCTGATCATTATACAAAAGTAGCTATTATATGGAAAGAGAGATATGAGGAAACGCTTTCTCTGATTTTCCTGGAATGAAAGCCTCATTAACCAGACTAGTTCTGCCTTGGCAACTGCTCATTTTGACCCTGGTCTGGAAATATATAATGTTGTGCGTAGCACATCACTAAAACTTGGAGACAGAGTGTTGTTATGTATGATCCCAGTGGGGTGTCTAACTCAATGGGACTCTCATACCTTCTGAGAGTCTATAATGTGATTCAAAGACAGAAACAGAGTTAAAAGCTCAGAAAAGAAGTAACTGTTGTATTTTATTATTACACACAATCAGAGTGGGTGGGAATAAGCTAGCCGTGAATAGATTAAGGTTTTCAATGGGTAGAAAGGGCCAAACTGTGTGAGTGGAAAAGTTCAGAACCAGCATGTTTGGGCAGCAAAACAAGCTGACCAGTTTTAAGGAGTTTGATAACCATTCAACCACTTGGGTCAGGGACTGGGAGAGCTCATCCACTGCTCTGTTTCCGCTCTGCAGGTGCCCAGTGTGGCTATTGCAGAAAGAGTTTCAGCTCACTCTGTGCCCTTGCCTGGTTTCCTCTGCCTCCACGCTGATTTTCTGCATGTATTTAGATATTGCAGTGGTGAGTTCTCCTGATCTTTCTTTGTTGCTCAGAGCATATTCCCAGTTTAATGTCTATCAATATCTTTCTCTCACAGGAGACGTGCGCTACTTTCAGATCATGGACTGCTGCCTGCTATGCTCCTGTGGTTACCTGAGACGTCTAACTTACTTGTCACACCCGCAACACTCTGGGAGCAATAACTTTGCTTCAGAAAGAGAAGTTATTGCATAATTATTTATTATACAAAATGACAGACCTTAGTACAGTCATGCACATTCACTCCTAGTTTACAATGTTGACTTCCCAAAGCCTTGAGTCCCCAAATGTTGCCTTATGTAATGGCAAAATTGTCTCTTTGCGCTGGAATTTAACATTTAAAATCAAGGCCAGTCTTTTGATCTCTTCACTTAGCTAAAGCCACCACTGCTTAGCTGTCTATAGCCTTCTGTTGTCAATGACTACCTCCAGCAACAGAAAACAAGTCCTGCGATGTGATGGAGACAGGATAGAAGAGCTGTGAATTGAACAGCTCCTAACGTTGTTTTGCAAATGTACTCCAGAAATCCCACAGCCTTTATGCTTATCTTTCCAAAAGCCTTTTTCTCCCTTGTTAATAGGTAAATAAAACCTTCTGGATAGGAAGCTTTCATAATTCGGTGAAGGTATTCATTGTCACTGACCAGAGCCAGGGCAGCAATCGCACTGAGGTGTCAGGGAAAGCATTAAATGTAAGTATTGAACAAGTGGCGTTGCGTTGAGTGGCTGGATGGTTTTCAGGCACATGAGCTCAGGTTTAGCTGCAGATGAAGGCATCTAAATTCAAATATCTACATACGAGCTTGGTGCCTATACTTCCACTATTGTCAGAGACGTTTAGGGTGTCATTCAAGAGACCGAACACGGGTGTCTCATTTGGGGCAAAGAATCAACGAAAAAACTCCACGGATGGTATTGTCTAGTGCCTTGACTCAGTTGTCTGAGCACAGGAATCTAATGTCACTTGAGATGTCTGCAATGGTTTGGCAGGTATGACACACCAGCTATGGAAACCCTTGCCCTTCTGAAAGTTGGAGCACTCCTGGGTGTATTATTTGACTCTGTGCATGAATGTTTCAGAAAAAGTACTGAGTCGTTGAATGCCACCAATATGTAGCTCACATGCAGAGTCTTAAATAGGTTTCCTAATCTGGAACTGATTCATACCTGTAATGTTTCTTTCCTGGCTATGAGAATACTCATTGAGCAATGAAGTGCAGCTAAAGGGCTGGAGTTCTCTCCTGTGTGGAGTGAGAAAAGCCTCCTGCCATCCGACATGGGTCCTGGGAGATTACTGACCCCTCGGTTCCCTACTGACGTTGAGCATAAGGGAGAAATGCTACAGGAATTGGGCTGGTACTGAGCCCGTACAAAGGCATACGGCGAGCACAAGGACAGCTCCAGCCTCTTGTAGCTCCCAGGGGATCTTCTGAGCTTGGGAAGAGGAACAGACATAAAGCCCAACCTCAGCAGAAGTACTGTGGAGGCTCTGCAGCCAATTCCCCCTACTGTGCTGTTTCGCTGAAGGTCGTTGTATGCATACATTTTGCAACAAATGCTTTCAGCTTTTACTCTTTCATCAATAGATGGCACTAGGCAGTTAGCAAGAACAGTGTCTGTTTATGACATTTTTGATCAGTAAGTACACTATCTGTTTCAGTACTCAGTACCATGTATGTTATGTGGCTTAAGATCATATTTTCACAGATTCTACCACTCTTTCAAAGTTTTCTTAGTTATAAAGGACAAAAGAAGTAACAAGAATCTGGCAGTTCTGTCAAAGAGCCTCAGTAGTGGTAGGCATGAAGACTTTTAAGATTGTAAGCACAGTCTGCAATGGTAGTTTTCTCTGTGAAAACTCTCACTCAATCTTGATTTGCTTGAATTTTATTTATATCCACAATTTCAGTTCAAGCTCCTTAGCACTATTCTGAGCTGCAAGGAGCACTTCGAAGCTACTGACAGGCTACATTTTCCAGTTTAATGGTGTATACTGGAAAATACCTGTGAAGGAGAGAGAGAAAGCAAAAGGTGATAGTGAGGGAACCCCATGAATTCTTGATCCCACGAATAATGTGAATCTATCACATGTGCTCAGGAGGGTGAGCAGACACGATGCCGCTAGGTTTCTGAGAAGAGACAGGTATTAAAATCCCACCTGTAATTCTACAGCATTTTCCATCAGGCTGAAGTAGTTAATCCCCCTGCAGCATGTCTCATTCACTCTGTAACTGTGTGATTGCTAAAGAAAAGCAAGGGGATAGCTGATAAGGTACTTTTAGCTTTTGTAAAAAAACATTTATGGACTAGGATTAAGATTTCTTGATGGGATCAAGATAAAGCGCATCAAAACCCCAAAAGAAGGTACAGTAAGACCAATGGGAGCAGACCCTTCTATTTCTGTCTGATACACAAGGTACAAAGTGCTGTTGAGTCTGTTTAGCCTGGCTTTGTTAACAGACCCATCTGTTGTCTCAGCAGACTCTGTTAATAATCCAAAGGAATTTTATCCATGCAAGCTTATTTTATGCATAAAAATATTAGGGCAAATTTAATTTTACTTCTCCCCCAAACTAGATAAACACAATGTTAGGAGTGGCTGCTGGTGCTGTGTTTTCTGATGAGGCTGTCCCCTACATTTCACTCTCTAGGGCAGTCTAATCTGAGTGTTGGAGCCTGACTGCATGTCAGATCAGAGGCACAATGCTGAGTGCAAGAGAACCTGGAATCAAACAATGAAGAGCTCAATGTAAGTTGCAAGTTTCACATTTCTTTATTTTGCCTATTCTTTTAGTAAGGCAAGGCATTTTGGTCTGTCTAAGTGCATGCAGTGCTGGGCTGAGAGGTAACTCTTCCTTGTCCCAGCTGCTGCTATCTACAGTATCCACCTGGGACTGTTCCTGCGTTATGATTTAACACTGATGACACTTGGGTACTATCATGAATGATGGAGATCAAAAAGGCATCTGGAGGTGCCTTCTTTTGCCTATACTTGCTGGGTCTGGCTCCTCTCTTCTTCTTGTATGAAAGAGCTACAAGCAGCAAGCAGCCTTAGTTTGGAAGGAATACGCTTTGCCACAGTCATTAACTGCTTTTAAAAATAGAATTGCAACATTCACGAGTGAAGGAAAAGCTGTAGATGCTCTGTGTTTGGATTGCACTCCTGCCTTTAATTATGGTGTCGTACAAAATTGTAATCTCAAAATTAATTCAAATTGAGTTTCAAAGGGAAACTTGTCATACAGATGATTGAAAGCTGAATGCAATACCATAAACAAAGGGTGATAGTAAATATAGATGTACCTCATTCAAAGCCTTGTGGTGATTTAGAGGACTGATATCATTTAACAACCTAGTGAATAATTTACAGCGAGGAGCAAAGGTTATAATCGTCTCTTGGCTGAAATTCAGGACTGGAACAGAGAGTCTTTAGGGTTAAAACATGAGGTTGTTACACAGCCTGAACCGTAGATGGGGGCTGGAAACAACTCATCAGCTCTGCAAGTTGTAGTACCAAGAGAGTTTTTATCTTCCATGCAGCAATGGGTTACATTGGTAGTATACAGACTACTGAGACATCTAGGTCATAGAATCATAGAATCATAGAATAATCCAGGCTGGAAGGGACCTCTAAAAATCATCTAGTCCAAACCCCCTGCCATGAGCAGGGCCATCTGCAACTAGGTCAGGTTGCTCAGAGCTATCTCCAACATGGCCTTGAATGTAGCCAGAGAAGTGGTAGAAGCAACCTGTTTCGGTGCTTCACCACCCACACTGTAAAGATTTTCTTCCTTATATCCAGTCTATATCTCCCATCTTTCAGTTTAAAACCATTCCCCCTTGTTCTGTTACTACAGGCTCTTCCTCATCTTTCTTATAGGCCCCCTTTAAGTACGGGAAGGCCGCAATCAGATCTCCCTGGAGCCTTCCCTCCCCCAGGCTGAGCAGCCCCAGCTCCCCCAGCCTGCCCTCACAGCAGAGCTGCTCCAGCCCTCGGGTCATTTCCGTGTCCCTCCCCTGGCCCCGCTCCAACAGCCCCGTGTCTCTCCTGTGCTGAGGCCCCAGAGCAGACGCAGCACTGCAGGTGGGGTCTCACCAGAGCGGGGCAGAGGGGCAGAATCCCCTCCCTCGACCTGCTGGCCACGCTGCTTTGCAGCCCAGGAGGAGGTTGGCTTTCTGGGCTGCGAGTGTACATGGCCGGCTCATGTCCAGCTTCTCACCCACCAGCACCCCCAAGGCCTTCTCGGCAGGGCTGCTCTCCATCCCCTCATCCCCCCGCCCAGGTGCAGGACGTTGCATTTGTCCTTGTTGAACTTCATGAGGTTCTCCTGGGCCCATCTCTCAAGCCTGTCCAGGTCCCTCTGGATGGCATCTCATGCCTCAGTTGTGTCCAGTCCACCACTTTGCTTGGTGTTGTCCCCAAACTTCCTGAGGGTGCACTCTATCCCACTGTCTATATCATTAATGAAGATATTCAAGAGTACTGGTCCCAGTATGGACCTCTGAGGGAAACCACTCGTCACTGATCTCCATCTGGACATTGACCACTACCCTCTGGATGTGACCATCCAACCAATTCCTCACTCACCGAACAGTCCGCCCATCAAATCCATCTCTCTCCAGTTTAGAGAGAACGCTGTGTCAAAGGCCTTACAGACGCCCAGATAGATGACATCTGTAGCTCTTCCCTTGTCTACTGATTTAGTCGCTTCATCATAGAAGGCCACTAGGTTGGTCAGGAAGGACTTGCCCTTGGTGAAGCCGTGCTGGCTGTCTCCAATGACCTCCCCGTCCTCCATGTGCCTTTGCGTAGCTTCCAAGAGGATCTGTTCCATGATCTTCCCAGGCACAGAGGTGAGACTGACAGGTTGGTAGTTCCCAGGGTCCTCCTTCTTACCCTTTTTAAAAATAGGGGCAACATTTCCCTTTTTCCAGTCCCCAGGGACTTCACTTGAGTGCCATGACTTTTCAAATATCATGCAGAATGTCTTGGCAACTACGTCAGCCAATTCCCTCAGGACTCTGGGATGCATCTCATCAGGTCCCATAGATTTATGCATGTTCAGGTTCCTCAGGTGATCACAAACCTGATCTGGGATACTGGGAATAAATGCAAACACCCATGAAGACAAAGAAATAAATGCAAAGATTAATAACAACTTGACCCCAAATCTCATAAAAATAAAGGCAAAGATCATGGGGAGTGTGTGTGTATGTGTGGCTGTGTGTTTGTTTTAGGTTTGTTTTAACATCCTTTGGATGGGTCATGCTTGGAAAATAACAAAATATAATTCAGAGAAAGCCACTGGGAAGTGGGTGGGTGCAGTTTAAAGCATATTCAGTGGGCCACAGGAACATGGGAAGCACCACAGGTGAAAGAGAACCATGGGTGATGGCAGACAGCAGAACTGTGCTGCTCTGAGCGTCACACAAGCTCAGGTTACATATATGACAGTGCAGTTGTGAAACAAATAATTTTGTAAAATGACCAAAGAATATTCTAGGCATAATACCACATTTTTCAATACCTTTTAAAAATATTTAGAACATTCAGGCTTTTTATGAAGTGACTGATTTTACTATTACAGTCAGGTTGTTCATCCTGATGCTATGAGCATGTTGTCATGCTACTGCTGTGAAGAGTCAACTCATCATCGGGAAACAGTGTCCTTAACAACATTTTACTGAAATAAATATGCAAACTAAACTTTGGCAATATACAAAACTGACAAAATGTATTTTGCAACATGTGCTTACAATCTTCGTATCACGATGTCTCCAGTTATATTTTTCAGGCACCACATAAAGTCTAATGTCACGGAGGCTGAAGAAGTTGTTCTCTAAGCACTGATGAAATCTGGTTTTAGTGTCTGCATTGCAGGTGACAAATTGAAGGGTGATATTAGCCACTCCCTCAATTTCTTTTCAAGCCTGCTCAGCTGTCAATCCAGACTCAAACCCAACTCCTCCCACTCAAACCCAACCTTTATAGGATTCATCCCAGAACTATGATCTCTCCTCTTCTGGCCAGTTTATTTCAAACAAATTCAGAAGTTTTCACTTAAACATAGGCTGTAGAATTACTCAAACCTTGTTTTCTGAGGTAAGCAGGCTAAAGATGATAAAAAACTGCAAGAATGATCTATGCATATGTCTCAGATGATTCTGCAGGCAGACATGAGCTGAGGGAGACAAATTAGCTGAAGTACCAGTAGATCACAACTATGTAGCCTTTGTTCAGTTTGCAGCATGGACAGAGTTTGCTTATGGAGGCCTGCAAAATGCCCTGCAAATTCAGGAATCATGCAGAGCCAAGGAGTATGACAGAGGTCTGTTTAGTCAGAGACCTGACTGATTGGCATTACTTAACCTGAGCTGCAACATAACACGTCAGCCCTTTCCAACTGATATATGGCAGAGCCCTTTAAACATGGAGTTCTCCAAAGGCTCTATTAAACTGTAGAATAAGCTTGTATAAAACAGCAGGGGAGCCAGTGCTCAGAAATGTATTACAGGTCAGAATATTAGGAGATACTAATTTCAAAGTACCTGAACATGGTGCATTTGTAAGCAGGCTCTTGGATTACTCATAAAAGAACAAACTCTTCTCCCATTTATTTTTCAATTTGCAAATGCACATACCAGAGAAATGTGGCATTGTACTGTAAACCCAGCAGCCTAAGTTTGAACTTGCCTCTGACCTCATGCACAAAATATCTTCCCTTTAGCCAGGAGAAAAAGGTGAGTGGGTGACTAAAGCTGGTTGCGAGGTGACACTGGACACCAAGATGGCTGTGGCTGTTCCTTGTGGGCACTGAGCTCCCGGCCCCTTTGGCCATGGGCTGCTGCTGCTGCCTGGGCAGAGCTTACAGGAGCTGCTCCTCCAGAGTCTGGTTCGTGGGGTAGCACTGAGCCAGCATGGCGTTCGTTCACCTGCACTCGCCATGTAGATGGATGAATCAGAAAAGCCCCCTCCCATGATATCCAAAGAGGTTGAATAAATCTGATATCAAACTGATTAACAAGTCTTGAAATGGTGGCCTGCCTTCTCCTGCTAAACAGATTTACAGATAAGCACCAACTGTTTCTTTTGCGAATCAAACTCCTTGACACTAAGCAAAGCAATTGTAGTGGGTCTTCTGGGAATTAAATGTATTTACTGCTGCTGTTGTTTTTAAAACAGCTGTTTACAGAGTGTCAGATAGTAAGACGCTGTATGTTTCATAGCAAAAAGCAGCGTACCAGAACTTTAAACTCTCCTTGCATGGTAATTTGCTTGGTAGTTTGGTTGGATGGAAGGGTGTCGTGGTTTAACCCCAGTCCGCAACTAAGTACCACGCAGCTGCTCTCTGACTCCCCCCCAGTGGGATGGGGAGAGAGTTGGAAGAGTAAAAATGAGAAAACTTGTGGGCTGAGATAATGACAGTTTAATAAATAATGCAAAAGCTGCGCATGCAAGCAAAGCACAACAAGGAATTCATTCACTGCTTCCCATGGGCAGGCAGGTGTTCAGCCATCTCCAGGAAAGCAGGAGCACGTCACACATAACGGTTACTTGGGAAGACAAACGCCATTGCTCTGAACACGTGTGTGTCCCCTCCTGTCCCCCCAGCCCCCCGCCACTTCTTCCCCCAGCTTTATCTGCTGAGCATGACGTCATATGGTCTGGAACATCCCTTGGTCAGTTGGGGTCAAGTGTCCCGGCTGTGTCCCCTCCCAATGCCTTGTGCACCCCCAGCCTCCTCGCTGGTGGGGTGGGGTGAGAGGCAGAAAAGGCCGTGACTCTGTGTGAGCCCTGCTCGGCAGTAACGGAAACATCCCTGTGTTATCAATGCTCATTTTAGCATAAACCCAAAACACAGCACCATGCTAGGTACTGTGAAGAAGATTAACTCTACCCCAGCCAAAACCAGCACAAAGGAGAATATTTAGCTTTCTGCTGTAAATATGCTTTATGATTATTACTCTTAAAAGAGAAAATGGGAAATACAGCATAGCAACTTCTGTTAACTATTATAAAAAGAGCATTAGTCAAGTGCCTTCTGTATTGTATTCTCCTTGCATTTGTGTTCTAAATTGAACATTTTCTCCATCATAGAAAACATTTTCCTTCACAACATCTACCCTGATGTGTTTTTTTTTGTTGTTGTTTGTTTGTTTTTTAAATATATGTGTATGGTTTGAATTTTATTTCAATGACCTTGATAGACATCTAGGACATTTTGAAATATATGCAATCAGTTACTTCATTATTCATTGTATTGTAACTGCCCAGAAATGAATGGAGGATTCTACTGTATTTGCCATGGTACTGTTGATGTAGAACCTGTTTAAACCTCCTAACATGATGCGTACATCTCTGGACAGCTGCATTGAAATTTTTTTGTATCCTTATAGAAACTGCTCATGCACAGTGTGGCAGCTATTTCAAGCAGCTTAGACAAGAGAGGCATATACTAATTTTCTGTAGGCTGTTTTTTCTTACCTATTGGGATCAAAGATGTATTCTACATGGGGCAAATATGCCATATATTCTTTGTAGAGCTATTTAGCTGCTTCCAAGAATACTTTCTATCCTCAGCTGAGATCAGTGATGGTAGAGGTAGTCTAGGAAGGTCTGGGAGAAGATATCTGTACCTGCTTCCTGGTCAGTGACATCACCAAGGGGCCAGGAAAGCAGGAGTGGAGAAACTGATATAGGTACCCTAAGCCTTCCTGTACACAAAATCTACTTTACATATTATATCCGTAGCTATAATAGAGACTGTGGATCTATATCCCGTTCCATGCTCAGGATAAGTTTGTTCATTTTGCCAACCTGTATACTTGGCTGGATATTGGACAGTGCCGAGATGAGAGAGGAATTGTACTCTTGATAGACAAGTCATCCACAATACTTTTATTAATTAACTCTCTTTCCTCTGCAACATGCATACACATGCACAAACACACCCATTCACTCAATTTCTGCAGATATTTTCAAAATCTTTTTGTGTAGGTGCTGTTCTTACTTTGCATCCTGCAGTGAACTTCTTTATTCAGCCTTCTGAGATGAAAATACCGCCATGAAATCAGAAATGGATTTAACTAAGTTTTGCTTTTAAATTTCTATTCCAAATCAGAGCTGAGCTTTGTGCTTTTACCTATGAGAATTTTTGACTTCAAGACAGAATTTTAGGTCTCCAAAGCACACACGATCATAACAAAATTAGAATACTATAGGTTATGCTGGAACTTTTAGGTCTCTAAAGCACAGACCATCATAACAAAATTAGAATACTATAGATTATGCTGGAACTCAGAATAATAGCAACATTTATTTGCAAAAATTTATTTACTATAAGAGTGGGCATTGGAACAGGCTGCCCAGGGAAGTGGTAGAATCACCATCCCTGGAGGTGTTCAAAAAATGCATAGACATGGAACGTTGGGACATGGTTTTGTAGGCATGGTGGTGGTGTTGGGTTGGTGGTTGGACTTGATGATCTTGAAGGTCTTTTCCAATCTTAATGATTCTATGATTATCCAAAATACATCCAGTGAAATCTTTGGTGTGTCATTATATTTAACAGTTACAGTTTGCTGGAGTTCATTTGCAATTTTTTTCCTAGTAAAAAAAAAAAAAAGGCAAAAAGCTTTAAAGTTGGTACATAAAACAGTAAGGGGAATACGACGTGGACTAGGTTTTCAGCTATTATAGTCCTAAATTTTAGAATAATGGAAAGTATTTCTTTTCATTAAATTAATTTATTTCCATGTTTTTCTCTCTTTTCATCTCTCATCCCAATTATTCTTTTATTTTTATAATGCTCTTGTTAAGTAGTTACAATCCAGCTGTAATCTGTTGCCACAGCATTTGTACAGCTGAAAAGAAAACATTACTGAATTGTCAGCATGTTTTCAACTTCATTAAAGATGACAACCTGGTAATCAGCTGTACAGACTCTATTACCACAGTTACAGAGAAATCTGAGCTATTTTCCTGCCATTAAATCCTAAAAACAACCAGCATACTCCAGAGTCGAGTTGCTCAGCTCACACTTTCATGTTTCCTAATAAGACGCTTTGAGAGAATTTGGAATTTGCTCCATATGGCTCCGTCGAACAAAGGCTCCTCCTGAACCGATGGCAGGGGATCAATGTAGTCAGTAAGTTTACTGAGGACGACTGGTTTTGAAATGAACTTTGAGTTGCTGAATTCAACTGAATTTAAGAACTAAAATTTGTCAGGGACCAAAAGTCCTGTTCAAAGAGAACTGACTTTGTATAATGCTGGTTAAATTACATCTTCGTTTCACTAAATTGCGGTCTTTTGGAAATGTCATGTGCACACGGGTAGGTAATTTTGATTTTTCTATAATTCTACCAATACAAAACATAATGCTTCCTTACAGAAATGTTTTGAAAAAGTGCAGAGACTTAAATTGGCACAAATGAAGATAGACTTAAATTGGCACAAATGAAAGGCAGTGCAGTCAAGAATGAAGAAAAATGGGAGAATGGCAATAACATAAGGTGACACTGACATAAGTCAGAAGACACAGTTTAATTTTTTTCCTTAAAAAAAGAAGAATCTAGTAGCTATTCATGACTAGACCTTTAAGACTAGGACAAAAGTATTTTAGGTGGGGTTTGGTAGAAAGAATGACTTGACAACAAATTTGGAGATGTCTATACAAAATTTAAGAGTTAGGATGGGAGAAAGTACAAAGGTGCTGCTGAGAGAAAAGTCCAGTCAGAGTTTGTCAAGACAAGTGTTGGTGATAGAGCAGAATTGAACCATGAGAAAGGAGACCAATTGTTTGTCAGATACAGGCAAGGTGATATTTTCTATAGGAAATAGAAAGAAAATAATCTGAATGGGATGCAAAGAGACCTCTTGGAACAATTTAAGAGATAGAGGTATGCAAAAGAAGTGATTCTTGGGCATCAGATGAATCTAAATGGGAAAATAAGTACAGAAAGAAGAAAGTGACAACAGCTGAAGTAGTTAGATGAAACACCTCTAAGAAAAAAAAGAGAGCAATTTCACACAGAGGAGGGCACGATGAACAGAGAAAGACAGGAAAGGAGCCAAAGATGACTTCCTGGGTCATAAGAATCACTCATGTAATATATATGATGGAGAACTGTATAGCCAGAAACCAGATGTATAAATGGAGAAAAAACAAAAAAAAGAAGTATGAAGGCAACATCAAGGCATGAAAAGCAGTTGAAGGAAAGCATGTGACAGAACACAATCACAAGAAGCAGGTAGTGTCTGCCAGAGAACATCATTCAAAGAAAAATGCCCTGAGCAGGGCTTCTTGCCAAACAGTTGATGTTCCAAGACCAGATAAATTTGACATTGGCTACAGGCCTCGCATTTTTCTGATCAGAAGTCCCTAGAGAAGCAGCATAGAAATGCAGTATATCCACAGCAAGCATCTGACGCATTGTGCATGTGTTGTGCAATGGCTGTGCATGCACTGGTTACCCAGATTTGCAGTGCACGAGCAGATCAATCAGACAGCACGTGCCCAGTGGTTTTAACGCATTTCGGTTATGTTGCACTGGCTCTAAGGAAGAGACAAAGCTACCCTGTGTGTGGACAGTGACCATTTGTCTGGGATTTCAGGACATCTGCCAGCCCAAACTCATCCTTTTCTGAAAGGTGGAAGAGGCAAGAGAAGAGGAAAGCTGTGCCAGTGTTGTCAGATATAGATATTCATGAAGTGTGTAAGAGCAAAGCATTCTGCACCACATAGGCATGGAGGAAAATACAGTCCAGATCCTTGCAGTCCAGGGATGGAGGATTTAGCAACAGCACCACCACTTTCACTTTTGCTGCAATGCGGTATGAGGAAATGTACTTAGGCCACGTGGTTATGTCACCTGAACTGGCCTGCTGGAATAGGGAGAACAGCTTGGAATGTAGAGTCTAAGCCACAACATTCGTATAGTTTATATCAGCAAGGCTGATAATGTTATAAAGGCATCCTGGGGAAATACAGGTTTAGGTGTGAGTATTTGGACAAATCTTGATGCCAGTGTGATAGCTATGACAGCAGAGCCACTCCTAAGAACATTTGCCTTAGCATCAGGAAGCACGATATCAATTTTGCCGTCTATGGGATGCCTATGAACTCATCTTTCAGTGGAAAAGATTGAAGAAGCTTTTCTTGGTGTCTTTAAAGGATACCTGATGCCTCCCAGACTCCAAGGATTCAGCTGCTTCCAAATGCGGTGTGACTAGCACAGGTGCCATAATGACTGACATCAGCGACAGGGGACAGCAACATATGGCTGAGAATAACTGAAAAAGGGGGAAACCTCAGCAGTTGGGATTACCAACACTAACATGAGATAAGTGAGCATGGGCCTCTGTAGTTACCAAAATCAAGTCTCAAGACTAAGGAGAC
>KL267182.1:0-42058 GCA_000699545.1 Podiceps cristatus
CCAAGTCCCTCTCAGCAGGGCTGCTCTCATCTTGCAGCCTCTTCTGTAAGATGCAGCAGTGGCAAAGTAGATTCAGAAGAACAAGAAAGGCTAAGAAAGAGAGACATCCACCATGAAGAGCCTTCCAGTTCACCAGCTTCAGAAGACCAGGAAGTTCCTTCCACCAGTCCCTTAGACCTTGCTCTGATACCTCAGCAGCATTTGCTGGTTTACATAGCATGCCAATCTCCAAATCCCCCTTTCAGTGCTTGGAAGATGCTATTTCTAGCAGCAATAATGAACAGGATGAAAGATTCCTCCTGAAGAACCTACACTACAACCGCTTCCCCATTAATCTTCCCCTTTCACTTATGAAGAGGGCTACAGTCAAGAGTATGCTGGGAGAAAAAGGGCACCTATAGGATTTATCATAACTACCACCTTTAGTTATGTATGTCCAAGTTATCACAGCATTAGACTACAGGAAATGCATAGTATTTAAGTGTAACTGAAATCCTAAGTCAGGACTTAAATTCCCTGTTGAGCCAATGGCACCACAACTCTTGTTCACAGCGAGATGTCCTGGTGTTTGCCCATGGCCATAAATGAGCCCCCACAAACTCCTCCCTAGCCCAATGTCCAGGCAAGTATTTGAGGACTAGTTATTTGAGTGAAATTAGCTTGCAGCCATACTGCAGAGCTAGCCATATTAGTACCCGAGTTAGACTAGCTCAATTCTATTCTAAAATTTTAGGAGACCATCTAAGTTGATTTAAGAGCCTTGTTAAACTCAATTTGAATACTGGGGTAGGGAGAGGGTGGTGTTCCAAATTGGTGTGGGACTTCACTGAAGAGAAATATCTGAGATATAGCTAGGCTTGATTTTGAAATTAAATTCCTAATTATAAGAACTAAACCACAGCCATTTTCTGCACCCTGCTTTTCAAACACAGGAATCTGATATAGAAAAAAAAGGAGGTTTAGCAGTTTCCGCATTAAAACTGAGTCTATATACATTGATTATTAATAAAATACAGCATTATGAAGATGAAATGAACTATGTCTGTACTAAGCACAGTGGGTTTTCATTGTTGTCAGTATACCGCACCACAGCCACTGAAAAATCAGGCTTGAGGACTAAGTCTTCAGATGTGCCTTTGCCTGTTGGGGTTTTTTTGTTTGTTTTGTCCTAGTTCATTTACTGAGAATTCATAAACCTAACAGGTGACTTAAAAAGAAAGTTGTAAAACAGTATGACAGAAAGAATGAGTGGTTGGTTGTGAATATATTTTATGATACATACACAAGACAGATATTTAGAGTTTTGTTAACATATTACTAGGAACAGGCATGAAAAATCACAAGGTTACATCTTTCAATTTGTCCTCTTCTGGTATGTAAGAAAAATAATAAAGATTGATGCATGTTCTGTCCTTTCAAAGTGTAAATATCCACATGTGCATGTTGACCAGTTTTAACAACTGAGCATCTGAAATGACTACAATTAGCACTTATTAAACTATTCAGGGGAATTTGTTAAAGTAAATTCCAGTATTTGTGCACAGAAAGGTTTAGATTGGTGCCTACCTCAGAAATGTAAACAAGTATTACTTTAAAAAAAAAAAAAAAGTCTTCAAAGGAAGGCCAGTGGATGAAACCCCATTCTCTCCTCTTCAAATAATAGCTTTAAATCCTATTTTTGAGACTGGAAAGTACATTTTGGCTTGTATTCCAATCAATTTTGTGCATTTTCGATTATAATTTGTCATATAACAGAAAAGATTTCAATCTGGATGAGAGTTTTTCTAGTTTATATCCATATATGAACTACCATGTGGTGTGGGACACTGCACAATGCAAGAGTCAAATAAGGATTTCAGTTGTTCTCAGAGCTATGAAATATAAATTTAAAAGGAAAAAAACTCTTCAGAAAACAGGTAGATCTTTTTTCTAGCAAAATTTCAGAAACAAGCTAAAACATCCAGAAAGCTGGAATTTCTAAGCAACTGTTTTTCCTTCTGCCTTTTTAATGTGTGTGAAAAACCTCTGAAAAAGTATCAAATCCAAAAAAGTTCAATGGATGAGACACACCAGCCATAACTATCTCCAATACACTTATTTAACCAAGGCCTAAAATGTTTGTTTCTTCTCCATATATATCTCTTAATAAAAGATGAATAAAGGGGAAAAAAAATCACAAAAGGGGCAGCAACACCAACAGTTCCTTTTCCAGTGTCTTCACAGCTGGTGAGCAGCAACTGGAAGCTTTACACTGCATTCATAACTGGAAATACAAAGACTGGCTGGAGGGGGAAGTTGCCCTCTTTATCATACACGTCTTAACTTACAGCTAGAACCATTCACATTGTAAACACATTCTAAATAAAAATGTAGAAAGTTATGTTAAAAAGGAGAACAATTTAGGTTTAAAATAGTAATGTCAATCGGAAATAACAAGGAAATTTGTAAGTCTAATTAGGCTTTTTTCTCCTCCAGTAACATATAAAATGTCAGCTCTTCGAGTCATCCACATACAGCTGGATATATGTCTGAGCTTGTACCATCCTATTACAAACAGTATGCACAACACACAGCACACAACAATTTTACACAGACTCTAGAGATAAAAATCATCCAGTGAGTCTCAGTTATCAGATTTCAAATTCACTGTCAAGGGGCAATAATTTGTCATTTCAGAACACAAAGGGGAAGAATGATGTTCCTTATTGCACAAAGACATCTCTTTACTTTAGATTATTTCTAAATGCAGCTACTGCTTAAAGGTTTGGAGTCTGATCCTTTCTTCCATAGCACAATGACAAAAAAAGCTCAGAAGCCAAGGACAGGGAATCTTCCCATTCTAAAATCCTCTGTGAAGGGGTTTTAAGTGTGAAGAAGTGAGAATAGGTAGGTAACATGCACTAGAGCTAGTCACATTGTTAACTCTTCCTCTGCAATTTCAGGAAGGGTGAGAAAGCAACAGGAAAGGGGCAGGGGGGACGAAAAAATGTATTTTTTTTAATTCTTTGTTGGCAACCTGAAACAGGAAAGAAAAAGAGAGAGAATCATACAGGATGACCATGTCAGGCAGAAGAGACTGATGATGGAATTACTTAAGACTTCTCGTTGATTTCTAGTTTTATTATTAATTTTTGATAGCATCAGCAGAACCCTAGACAGTGAGGGAAAAAAAGAAAAAAGGGGGGAAAAAAAGGATTCTGCACATTCTGTGAAGGCCACATTCCTTCTGACCATGAAACTCTTCCTCTAAGTTACGAAATCTTCCTTATCGTTTCTTTTCTCCTCCCCTCCTGCCTTCAACTATTGTCCCTAAAAGCACAGTTTCAGAAGCTCCCACTTTTCCCACTCTTCTAACTAACCCTGCACATAATCACTCTCAAATAAACCAGGCTAAATACATGGTCTTAATTAGTTTTGCTACGGATTCATAAAACTTGCTATGTTACACCTGCAAAAAGCAACTATACCCTATTTCCAGCATAAAAACCTCATGCTGACAGTTCAGCTGTTGTTAGCAGAGGCAGGCGCGGTGATTTCTTCTCCAAAGCATTTATCACATCAGTTTTCTCTACATCCAAAATTATACCATAAAAATAACATATCTATATGTCCAAGCAGCATCAACTCCTTCCTTCAAATAGTCTCTTTATAAAATGGAATTGTGAGATCCCTAGCCAGGACTTCAATTCTCCACAATCCCAGGTAAGCGCACACTTACAATTACTGTCTTTTAAAAGCCTTGCTTAATTGATGCCAGGTAGTTCTGAACTAGGATACTACTACCTTAAAGCTGACTTAATGGTATTATCTGTTTCTATCCAGCAGTGTAAATACTTGTTTGATTAAAAATTACACTCTACTTCTGCAGAAATGTTTAACTTTACAAACCACTATATATCAAATAGAGTTAGAGATCTAAATAACTCTGCAGATCTTGGCCAAGATCTCTCAGCAATTACTGCAAAATCATTACTAACTTGTCTTAGATCGCACCTTCAACAGGAAAGCTGCACGATTTAACCCCACATGGTGAGACAATGCACCAGAGGATCATCAGAAGACAAACGTCCATAGGACTTCGCCAGGACAACAGAACCACAGAACCTGTACTTGTAACTTCGACATCTGCAGACACTTTGGTGAGATGCCTGCAAAGACTGTCATACTTTTAAAGAAAGTAGCCACAAAATCCCTTGGAGATGGTGCCATTAAAATATCTTCACCCCTGACCCAAGGTACACAGATGTATTTAAGGTCCCCTGAATATAAAGGACTCCTCAGCATTTAAGCAATTTAGATGCAGCTTACCTAAACTAATAGGCTAACAGAAGTCTCTAGACAGGTTATAAAACAATAGCAAAACTATCTTGGAGATTTAAAGAGAATAGTAGTACTTGATACAAAGTTTTATCTATAACATTTGGAAAATATTACTACAGCTTCTTACACAGAGATAACAGGTTTGGGGGTTTGTCATGCATCATTACCCTCTAAGCAGTTCTTTGATATACTCTCTGATTGGCATTTAGTATATTGGGTGTACCCAGAAAACTCCCTATTTGTTCAAACATACAGCCATATGCATGTATTCACAGAACCAGAGAGAGAGAGACAGTGGCATTTCCAGGAATCTGAAATTTCGCAGTCCTTTTTCTTAAAAAACATCATTTAACCTTTCCAAAGCAACAGGTCTAAGGTCAGTTGCAAGCGACTCATTGGCAAAATCTATGCGATGACGAAGTCTTCCTGCCACGTGGAAGATGATGCCTCGTCGAAGCACCTTTTTCCCCTACGTGGCTATGCCCAAGAGACCTCCAACAGTTGTTACGCTTTATGCCCATTCAATGCTGGTTGTTCTCGCTCACCTGCAATCCCAACACAAAGCCACAGCCAAACTAATACGGGGCTAGATGAAATCATTCCTTCAGACAGATCTAGTCCATAAGGTGTCATTTCCACCCTTGTTTTTTATTACTGTATTGTACCCTCTAGCTTTCCATTTCGAACTGAACATACTGGACACATCATTACTGGAAATATAACTCAACATGGCCAAAGTTATAAATTTTCCTTTGAAACAAGCTAGATGTGCTGCATTTTACAGACAGCTGTATAAAAGGAAAAGCTTGGGTTACACCATAAGTTACTATGCCACCAAACCATAAGGATTTAACTTTGACTTCTCTTTTTTTATTAATAGAGGCATAAGCATAATCCTCCAGGCATGAATGCCAGGAAGGCAAGGCAATGAGAATAAATGTTTAATGCTGTTGAATGGGCATAGCAACTGTACTCCCTGCCTGCAGCTAAATATCGCTACTACAAAGACGTTCTTCCAGTTATCGCTACTAGTAGTTGTTGCTGGGCAGGTATGTATATAGGAGCCATAGTTTAA
Source organism: Podiceps cristatus (assembly GCA_000699545.1). Taxonomy (NCBI): domain Eukaryota; kingdom Metazoa; phylum Chordata; class Aves; order Podicipediformes; family Podicipedidae; genus Podiceps; species Podiceps cristatus. Next base: position 5,396 of record KL267182.1, read on the forward strand.
AAGGGAGGGGGAAAAGAAATAAACAACAGCAACAACAACAACAACAACAACAAAGAAAAGAGTCTAATAATTTTTTGTTACATACCAGATTTCTGCTAAAGATTTCAATGCTTTTTCTTATATGGAAAGAAGCCAACTGTGTACAAGTTTACTACAATTTCAGTCAGTGTGTGAACTCCAGTAACATTGATTATAATAACCCCTTCTTTCCTCCTTTAAAAAAGAAAAAAAAAAAAAAAAGAAACCCCCCCACCCAAACAGGCCACTCAGAGTCTGATAAATTCTTCTTCCCTCCATCTTTCCCTCCCCCACAAGTAGTACCTTCAATACAGCCAGAACTTCCCCAGATCAGAGGACACTGTCAGCGCACGCTGACCAATCTCAGAGGGGTTTTTTTTTTCCCTTTTTTTTTTTTTTTTTCAAGATACTCCGTGTTAACAGCTTGAGGGGGTTCAATCAGCACTGCTTTGATCTCGGCTGGAACTATAATTATTTAACATTGTTACAAGGATTTCTATAATCCATCCTACCATTAAATCCCTTTTACACCCTCATCTTCTGAAGGCTAATCTGCATCCGTACACTCAGTTTGTCTCTTCAGCTGGTTTCATCAGGCTCTGGCATTCTCCAACATCCAGAGTGATGGTTCTTTTTTTTCTAATGAAATCATTTGCTTTCAAATTGAAAAGCGCAAAAGGTCTTGTGCATTTGCTACCTTTTGATGAGATAGCTATATAACACCAATATAATCCACTGTTCTCTGCAAACTTCCTCCCAATTTCATAAAATTCATTTTCTCTGTGGTGTTTTCCTTGAATTGATGATACATATGCGTGTGTTATATACATAGCTGAGGGAAAAAAAAATCAAATGAACAACAGCAGATGCTCTTTGAAAAAAAAGCAGCAAAGCCAAGAATAGTAATAGTGTGCTCATTTCTCTTTATACTCGCCTTGATAAATACTGTAGGAAACACTGTATCCAAACTTAGAAAGCTAGGTAAATAAATTTGGAGTGCTTGAAGAGAAAATGGAAATATTTTATAATTATAATGTACGAAAGACACACACCACATGGAAAAAGGACTTTAACAGAATCAAAGGAAATAAATGACATAAAGAGAATGAATACAGAGCAGAGTAAAAATGAAGAGCATGAACAAAATCAGACCAGGAATATAAAAGGAGATGATCAGAAATTATGAATGATCAAAAGGGAACAGAAAGAACAAAAAGCTTTCCTTTTTTTTTTTTTTTTTTTTTAACTTGACGAAGAAAATGACATTTTTTCAGCATGTGCATACGAGTACCTTGGGGAAACTGCCTCTTTGCTGCATGCATTTTGTGTGAATCATTTGTTAAGCAACCACAATGTAAAGACATTTGCTCCCCTAAGCACCACTGGACTGTCACCTCGATAGCCACCGCAGGGCGACCATCTGCCTGTGCAAAGGGGAACGCAAGAGCAGGCAGGAAGGCAGGGATGACAAACACACAGGTAAGTACCACTGGGCCACCATTACAAGACAGAACCACATATAAACCTTGGCACTACAGTTTTCATATGAAGCAAATTTATTCAGTCAAATAAACCCACACCCTCTCCCTCACAATTCATACCTATAAGGTTAATTAAAAACAGTATATATGGGCTTGTTTTATTGTTACAAATATTGTATAAAGAAGGCAAAAGGTGAACAGTAGGTAGTGTCTGTACAAAAAAAAAAAAAAGTCGATGAAAAACATAAACAGGATGGGCCATGATTAAGAAACTCACATAAAGAAAATAGGAGCTTTGAAAGGGTAAATTTTCTTTTATTTCCCTCAACTGCTAAGATAAGGTTTAGTTTATCTGCTGATGCTTAAGGAAATCATCAAGCAACAGTTATAATTCTAAAACACTGCTTGGACTTAGCTAATAATTAAAACAATAGGCAGTAGATGCAACTGATTTTCAGAAGAAGAAGCTAAGAGCAACTGGTGCTTCACACGGGGTATTTCAGAATGCCCCTTCAGTCAAATTTGCGGGATTGTTTTTATTAAAAAAACCTCTGTAAAATATAATAAAAAAATATTAACTGTTTCCTTTAAGAAAAGATTTGTCCTTAGGAACAATCCCTTTCTATCCCTGGTCAATATTTTAACATCTTCTCCTATCAGTTCTAATATTGGTATGTTCCTATATTTAGTAACAGCAAAAATATATACAGTTACAGCAATAATCTTACCACTAGCAAATAAAACAAGATCAAGACTCATGTGCATTATGCCACCACAAGACTATTTCACAGCTGTAATGAGAGACATGAAATATGATGGGTTTTTAAAAATAAAAGGACTGTAGAGTCCAAATGAGGTATCATTAAAAAAAAAAAAAAATAATGTGTTATATAAGACCTTACTATCCCACCATCACCAGTGAAGCAAATGTACAGCAGCCTCAAGATTTAGCTCCTACTTCTCAAAAGAAAAAAACTATCCATTTTACAAAGTCAAACATCTTGTATACTAAGGTAAGTACTTTAAAAACAAATGTTTTAGAATATGAAGGAAGTTAGAAAAGCAAACAAATCCATGCAACAATGTTCTCTAATTAACAGAAACTCAAGAAGTTAGTTACAGTTTAAAGTCTTCATTTATTGTACTCAGAATTCTGGGTCTTACTGAAGTAATTTACTCAACCTTTAAGGCCCTTTTAGATTGTCAGAGGAGTGGAAAGGGGCCTTTAGCATTGCTTCGATTTGCATCCCTATTAATTTATGCAAGCTAACAGTTTGCTGAGTACATAGAAAGGATAATGATAAAGGCAGCTCCTTCCTGGAAGAGCTTATGACCTAAGGCTGCAGTCTTACAAACACTTATATGTGTGCTTAACTTAATGCACGTGAGAAGCTCTTTCTTTGTTTAATGGTATGCTCATATGCATTAAATTAGGTGTTTCTAAATGCTTTGCAAGATGGGAGCCTATAAGACCAAAGCGTTCTTCTAAAAGTAGACTTTTTTCCTTATTACTTGGGGAGAAAAACAAAACAAAACAAAACAAAGCCACAAAATTAATTAAAAAAAAAAAAAAAAAAAAAAAAAAAGACTTACTAAGTCTATCTTCAAATGCCAGGTTAGTCCGGAAAAATAGATTTAAGCATGTATTTCTTGCACTGTTCTATGAAGTCTTTTTCTTGGAGACTTAAGATATTTTCAGAAGCTCAAAAGTATACTTGTTCCTATCTCCCATTAACAGGCAGACGAACACTCCCCTGGTGACTGTGGCTAACAATCTTTCTTCTAAAAAGTAAGTGTACTTGTGAGTGTTACACAAACAATGTATGCATTCACATGTTAACTAGTCATTAATAGACCAGGTATTAACTTCATTGGCATCAATGTGCACTTTTCTATTTACTTCATCAGGACCAGAAATTTTAATGATACATTTTGAGATCCTTAAATTTAAAGACCAAATTTGACTACCTTGACATAAAACAATATTTTTTTGCCCTCTTTTAAAATTTAAATTCGCATAAGTAATTGCTGAATTTGGGCATATAGCTGTCTAATGGTATCCACAGTGCTTATTACCACATTTCTGGAGAGAAGACAATGTTAAACTTAGTGATATTTGACAGCATGCAACTCTAGAAACAGTCCCCTGACACCCATAGAGCATGACAAGAAGTGATGAGTACTCCTAATGAAGGTGGTCATGTTAGGTTACAGCAGTCGGCTTCAGTATTTGGTATTCTTTATTTATGCATACAGACTGCTTAATATAGATAAAGCAAAGCTCTGACTGCTGGTGAGCAAAATAAAGTCATATTTCACAGTTATGATGTCATCAAAGGACTATATTTCATGGCTGTAACATCTTTGCAAATATGTACATAAAGTGGTATCCCCAAGGAGCACTACTTGCTAAGTCTGCCTGAGGTCCAGCAAGGTGGACCTCCTTAAATTCCATTTAATGTACATTATGATTTGAATATCAAGGAAGTCTAAATAGCCTGAGGGTAAAAAAGGCATTCTGAGTTTCATACACTGTAGCATACTTGCCATATTACATGAATTTTTCTATATATTATGTGCTCTGTTATCTTTGATTCACTCTTCTTAAATTCCAGCACATTATTTTCCTTTTATGCATTTATCTGTGCATATATGCTTTATATATTATATGTAATTACAAAATTACGACTCAAGTGAATCTCTTATAATATATAAACTATCATTGATGTAGTCTCAGAATTTCAGATCTTGAAAATAGAATTTGATTACTTTATTCACTCTAAACCAGTATCACTGTAATATCAGCCTTAAGCAATACGGGCTGCTAAAATCATTTGGTTCCATTTTTCCAAAAAGGAAAACTGATAGGATTATTTTCGTGATAAATTAATTTTACCGTGTAATTGCAATTATGACTTCTAATTAATGAATGGTTTCAGCCTCACTAACTAGGTCAGCATTTTTCTTTTAAAAATATATCATTTTTCTCTTTAGATAAGCGTCATGATATGTCCAAGCTTTGGGGAAACGCACATAGCATTTTTATAGGGCAATGATCCCAGAAGCTGAGAAACGGTGAAAGCAATGTGACATGCTTTCCTACATATTCAAGCCATTTTTTGTCTCTTTTACGAGAAAAATTAAAAAGCAAGCAGATGGCAAAAGGCTTTTTAACAAGGAGTATCATGATATCTAAGTGCTATTGGAGTATTATTTAATTTCTTGACTGAGTTTCCCAGTACATAGAACACCGAACAATGTGAAACCAGTGAATCGGTAGAACAGCTAACCTATTGTATCATGCCTGTCAATACGCATATGACATTGTAGAATATATTGACAAGAGGCAGAATTCAAGGAGAGTGGGTTTTCTGTAATCAGATGTATTCCTACAAAAAAGTATTAAAGGAACCTGAAGCTTACTTCATGCATCATATAGGACAGAGTCCAATGCTCCTCACTGTCCATTGCTCTGTCAGATACCATGTTTGAAGGCACTACGCAAGAACACTTCTCCAGTGTCCCCTGAGGATGTCCTCTGGCACGTATGTACCATTTTAATTTCTACATTGTTCATCTCCCATTCACATCCCTGGCAATAACCTTATCACACCGTTCTTCGATTCCAGATGAGTCACACATTGTGGCATGAAGATAGAGAAAATAAAATTAAGTAAGATGTAGCTATTAAAACAGTGATTAGCAGGACAAGATGAGCGAAAAATAATTTCCTTGGAAGAGGCTCAAAATTTGATGGCTAAAATGTTATGGATATAGTAATTAAACTAAATGCTAGCTCTTATCGGACTGCAACACACCAAAATATCTGTTGTTTTGTTGTAGGTTTTTCTTTCTTTTTCTGCTGCTAGAAATAGTCATATATTTAGAGAGCACCTCTTAAAATTTCCAAGAAAAGTTGAGATCCAACACATTGAAAAATAGTCAATATCGAATGCTAAGCAGTTCTGTAATTGGGGAAAAAACTTTTTTTTCTGAGAATAAGTCAATAAAAATCATGAAGTACAAATCACAATAGCAAAAGAATTAAATAAAGTTTAAAATTATGCATACTTTATCAGATCGTACCAAACAATATGAAGCATTTACAATGTTGCATTACACAAACCTTGAAAACAGGACTGTATTACACCTAAGAAAACTCTCAGTGAATGCTTATCATGAGTGATGTCCAGATACTCTTCTTTTTTTTTTTTTTTTAATGAGAATTAGTATTTATTTAGCTATGCAAGCCAAAGATTTATGAACTGATTAGCAGTTTTGGCACTACAGTGTAAGTATCGAACTTCAGATAACTTAATGAAGGGGTTTCTTCACACAATGATGTAATTGGAAATTCAGTCTCCTTTAAGAATCACCTAGCCCAAAATGCATATATGCAACACTCTGGCACAGTATGTCCATAGTATACATTGTACTGTCTTTCTAAATTATCTACAATAATCCATCATTATGGTTTTATGCTGATGAAGTATCTTTAAAATCAACACAACTATATTGCCATAAATTTAGAGCAGCACAGACCTGAACGAGCCCACCTTGAGTATTTTCTCTAAGTAAAATTTGATTTTTACAGCTTTATCCTCAATCTTTGAAATATATCAGACAATATTTGTTTATAACAAACAATATGCCAATGCATAATCCTGCAATACTCACTTAAAACAACTTTATGTAAAACACTGGAAAGTTCTTCTATCTGTAATCCCCAAGAAAATGTTGTGAAGTCAAACATGGCTGTTGAAGTTTTCCAGCTTGAATATATCACTTAACTGGCTTGAGGAAGACAAAGGGGAGCAAAAGGAAACAGCAAACGATGATGGGACAACTTGATTCATTTTTTCTGTAACATATCATAAAAGATGCAAAAAATACACTGGACTGGTTGTCCACACTGGCAAAACAGGCGTACACAAGCATCTTCCTCACAAATATGATTTAATATGCTATAGATTAAAAATAGGTTTTGGAATCAGCCCTGATTATTAAAAAGCACATTTAGAAAGCTTTGAAATCTTTGGGGGGGGGAAAAAATCAAAAACCAAAATAGGAACTCAGATATCCTCTACACAGGTGTTTTAGAAGGTCTAAGCTAATCATCTGACTGCAGGAAAAACTAAGAATAGTGGTCATTGTGCAGTTACAGCTTCCCAGACACAGGCTTTAATCCTTATTACTTCTGCCTACCCAAGTATCAGCACTGGTATATTACTAGTTATAACTCTGGGTCATACTTCTGAATATTTGGTTCCGGGATTTCTGGCTGATTCCATTAGAACACGTTTACAAAACTAAAAATTTTGTAACTAAGCAAAAATGAGGTCTGACGCTACTAAGACAAACCATGCTTACTTTTGCCATGAAGGTGACTAAGTGCTGAGCGATTTCATAAAAGCGTTTATTGTAGAACTTCTGTATGATCACCACTATTTCACTTTACAAAGATCATTTATACATACCCTTGTCTGAAGCCTACATCAAGGAGAGAAAATAAGATCTACTGTTCAACCCACATCCTTTTTTTGAGCATGCAATGGTAAAGCACCCTAAAAAATGAAATGTGGTAACTAAAAACCTAAACCCAAACACTAAACTAAACTGGTCTCACTAAACTGAAGACAGATACTGAGAAAGTCAAGGTCAGAATGGAGAGAGGAATTTTGCCCTTAGGACTCTGATGCAGTCCCATGACCACAATGTCCAGCTTCTTTTTCTGACTCTGAACCATTCTGAACTGTGTAATTTTGTGACTAAATACTAGAATCCAGCTTGTTGCTCACATATCACGTTAAATTTTTTACTCTCAGCAAAAGTTAGTTCTTTCAAATGGAGGTACAATGGTTCCTGGTGCTAAAGTTTTTGTTGTTTCAGTTATATTATTCCAGCTTTTATGTTATGATGTCTTAAGAGAGTGCAAATAAAGCAGTTTTCAAAGGGGTAAGAGGAAAATATATTTTGAAAACCAGAATATTTTCTTTAATGATATTATATCGCTGAAACCAACTCACACCTGCCAATTTAAGAAATAAAGTCACTTCCATCTCTCTCTAGGTGTTTGCATCCAACTGCTGGACCACAGCTTTCTGTGCTAAATAACACTATATTGTGTATATAGTTCAATATCTTAACACATCCATCCTTCAATTTTCAAGCCAGTGCTGCTACGCAGTATTCCACATGCAATAATCTTAGCTGAATTAATGAGAAGAACATGACAAAGAACAAGTAGTTGTGGACCGATTACATGTCCCTTTTCATTCTCACCCCATCTGATTCCAAAACCAGACGTTGTTTCGTAGTCCTTTGAAATTACCAGGGTGTTATATTGCCTTTATGACCAAACTACAGTGGAGACAGCTGAAAAGTGCAAAGCTTCCTGCCAGCCTCTGCAGGTCCCTTGGTGCATGAGACTACAAGAAACAATGTATTGTAATGCAGATGTTCACTGATTCCCTGCAGGATTTCACAGACTAGAGGAGTCCTTCACTGTGTGACCTACAGGGATTTGTACTTTACATAATATCCACTATATAGCCTATCATGTCCAAAGCGAAGTACCTAGTGAATCTGATCACTCATCCCTTGCACATGCCTTTCCCAGCTATCAACTTTTTTCAGAGAACAAGAAGTCTTTTGTGCTCGAAACCTAAATGCCAATCAAAATAGAATTCATTTCTAATGTATATCACCTTTCATTCAGAGTTCAATGTCTTTTGTGAGTCAGGCCAATGTTCTTGCCTCATGCTGGACATACACAAGTACTGAAGAATTGAAGAAGATACTGGATCAATTTCAAGTCTACCAAGTCTAGAAACTTGCCCACTTGCAGATTAAGATGGTTCCCAAAAAACGATTTACACCTAACACACCAAAAATGAAAAGGCTTGCTATGTCAAATGAATATTTCACAAATGGGTAAATAAGGGAACAGGAATAGTAATTGTATACCATCAAACTAAAATGATAGACTTGAAGGTTTTAGATAGTTCCTTCTTTTCTGAAGCATTTTGATTAGGATAAAAATGAAGTTTGCATTTGAATAATATTCTAAAATACTAATTGTTTAAATAAAATTGAAATTCTCCAAATGTGAAATGTACATATGAGAAAATGTTACTTCTAAACAAGGTTCATTTCTATAGCAACTAATTTAGAAACTAAATTTAAATTCACATATATATGTTAACTGTGTGAAACAATGATAAGGAAATGGCATCCCAACTGACAAAACAGTTGGATTGCTTGACAAGAGCTCCAGTATTCACTGATGAACTCGCTGCTTTTTGATATATTAAGTTGCAAGTCAAATGAAGTAATGCTTATCTCCAGCTTTACAGAATCCTACTATATTTGCACCTTGAATCATGAAAGGGATGGTGCAGAAGTCACCATAACAAGTGACGTCAAGATGGGAAGTATATCTTATTTTTAAAAATTTAGTGCTGCCTATTCATGATTTTACAGGAATTGTATTGCACCTCAATTTTCTCTTAAAACCTTGGTGACCATTTCTTGCTAGTGGGTATCATTTCATTTTGCCAGGTGTGACCATAAATGAAAATTCTCCCCATGACTTGATTTCATCTATTACATATGCTCAGTAGCTCATGCAACAGACTGTTTCCCACAGAAGTCAAAACTGCTCATGAGAAAGATAAGAGCAAAGGTTTGGTTGCTGCTTCCATGTGAGTTCGCACAGCCACTCTCTCGTCTTTCAGGCCTGTAGAGGGAACAGTCCGCCAACAAGATCAATTGCCTTGAAGAACAGCCAATTTCTGTACTAAGTATATCTGTTAAGGGTTAAGGTTGGTTAATTACATGTACCAACGCACAGTTCTGGGAACTGAGGCTAAACAGGGTCATAATTATGTGCTGGGAGACTTCCTTAGCCTTTAAACAGGTGACCACACACAAACTACCTCTGGAGAATGCTCCCTGCTACACTTCAACTCCTGCACTTTGGGATCCACTTGGGAAAAGTGTCAGCTGGCCTCAACCAAAATCATGCCAGAGACCATTTTGACACTTAACAAGTAGGATCACAGAATTGTTTAGATTAGAAGAGACCTTGAAGATCATTGAGCCCAACCATTAAACTAGCACTGCCAAGTCCACCACTAAAACATGTCCCTAAGCACCACATCTACACATCTTCTAAATACCTCCAGGGATGGTGAATCCACCACTTCCCTGGGCAGCCTGTTCCAGTGCCTGATAACCCTTTCAGTGAAGAAATTCTCCTAATATTTGATCTAAACCTCTTCTGGTGCAATTTGAGGCCATTTCTTCTTGTCCTATCGCCTGTTACCTGGGAGAAGAGACCCACACCCACCTTGCTACAACCTCCTTTCAGGTAGTTGTAGAGGCCGATAAGGTCCCCCCTCAGCCTCCTTTTCTCCAGGCTAAACATCCCAAAAGTATATACTGCTCAGCCTCTTTCACTACTGAATTTACTAACACAAGTGTAGCCTATTTTCCCTTACAGTTCTTAGCCCTGCATCTTCTCAAGAGCCAGAAATGTGCTCATCATATACAAGCAGAGAGGTTAGGCCCTGAGAAAGGATTGTTACAGCCAGCAAAATAATTCATCAATCCCAGCTGGTCACAGCAAGATGGATATCCTGGTGCTCCTACAAATGGTCCCAGTTCATAGAGTCGTAGAATCACAGAATGTTTTGGGTTGGAAGGGACCGCTAGCGGTCATCTAGTCCAACCCCCCTGCAGTGAGCAGGGACACCATTACCCAGATCAGGTTGCTCAGAGCCCCGTCCAGCCTGGGCTTGAATGTTTCCAGGGATGGGGCATCCACTTTCCTACATGTGGAAAAGAACTGGGAGCACTACAGTCCTTGAAAACTTGGATCACTTCTATATACAGGACTGAAAATTATTTGAAATCCTGCATTTAATATAAAGGTGTGCGAATCTCTTTAAACAGTTTCAGTATCAGAATCCAAACCATGAAGACAGTGGGCCACTAGGATCTACTTCACCTACCTTAATAGTATTTAAGAGCCAAAACAAGACCTGCAGTGCAAGGGTTAACTTAATGACTATTACAACCCTACTTTTGCTATTCTGTTCCAAACTAGCGATGGAAACCCCATCAAGATCCACAGAAACCCTCCCCTGCTCCTCCAAGGTCCCCTCCCAACCCCCAGTATGGGAGCCTGGCTCTCTGCTTTCAATCCAATATCCACTTCACTACAGAAGATTTATTTAGACTGCCTCTTGTTTCATAAAGGGCTCCAAAACTCTGTAGTGATTTTTGACACTGTTATAATGTTTCTATGACCCCCCCCACCCCCTCCTCACATACCACACCACCACCCAGCCTCATTTTCATATGGATACAAAGCATCGGATAAAATGATGGTTCATTATAGTGGTACAGAGCTCTTATCTTCATCCGGCAAGAGTCATTTCCTTCCAAAGATTGAAATGCAAATGTGAAAATTAATGATAACTGCATTATCTGATAGCAGAGATAATACCGATTCACTGTCAGAGTAACACACAGTCGTTCTATGATTTCCTCTGCTTCTTCACAATATTCTTCTTACTGTCAGACTGTATCTATGGTTAACTATGTTTCATGGATTTTTGTTAATTTACATCAAATAGCATTTCCAAGATCTTATATCTACCACATTTCCCCAATCAAAAAAGAAATGAAATCAGGACAGTAATCTCCAAGTCCTTCTTAGGACTGGTTTAAAAAGAAAGAAAAAGAAAAAAAAAGAAAGAAAGAAAGAAAGAAAAAAAAGGGGGGGGGGGGGGTTAAACTATCGTTAACATCTGTGTCCATCTTGCAGTGGTCTACCAACCATTCCAATCTATATTATACACTTTTGCTTTGTAACCCAAACTGTTTATAGTATTACTAAATAATGCAGAGTAAATGCAACAATCTATACATATTTACAGTGATTCTTACTAATGGTTACAGGAAACCTATTCAGAAAAGCTTTCCAAACTACCTTTTATAGCAGGTAATAATGTGAACCTGGCATGTCAGATGTTCACTAGAACCCTTCTGATCCACATCTCACTAAAACAATACACCAGAATTCACATGAAAGCCTGTTTCTATTTTTTATTAAACATCAATAGAAGCATAGCTCAGTATATCGTTAGTTTAATACACTATTTTCTGTTTATTATTTTTCTTACACTGATACATTTTAAGAAAAACACCAACCTGTAGTAGTAAATAAAAAAAAAACCTATACTGTGCTATATACAACTATCCTTCACACTTTTTTTCAAAAATTCTCTGATATATGTATATGAGTTTTGATGAATCTTCTGAGATATGAGTTGTGAGTTCATCCTGCTTTATTATTATCAATAGCAGAAATTCTGTTGATTTCCTGGAGGTAGAATTTTACACATGGGAAACTTTCACTTTATGTAGAGATAAATGTAAACAATACATAAAAAATTACCATAAAATGACGAGAGTTTTCGGTCTTATTTTCCACTGCATTTTTTTTTTTTTCCCATTTTGGGTCTGTGGACAGATCACATTTTCTGACCTTCTAAGAAAAATTCAGATATATTTCAAAAGAACTTCTGAGACTGACTTTCACGACTACACAATTCAAAAAATCAGCCTGTTTTGCAAGAAAGCTCTGTTTCTTTACAGCTATGAAAGTAAGAGCTCACATAGGGAATAAGGATAATCTAGTTGACAGTATACTGCATGTGAATTAAGGAGAGAGAGATCCAATTACTCCTTAGGACCAAGGTTTTCTGAGTGGCATTAATTTCACCTTTCTAAATGCCCTATACTCAGTTCCCCAACTGCTAACACAGAAAATATTTATCTGTCTTAAAAGACAGGTACAACTTCACTTATGGCTGAAACACTCACTGGTTATTGGACTTCTGTGGGAAGAAAGTCAAAAGAACTGAGCACATAGGATATAGGATGGTGGAGTGGGTTTCCAAAATCTTTTTGGCTTAGTCAGAACTAGAAAATTGTGTGCCATCTCTCTACAGGGAAAGAACCTTCCCTTGCATATTACTCAGAGAATAGGTATGGGATGTTTTCTACTGTATTGTCTTATTCCATCACTACAGAATTACAGCAGAGAAATAAGAAGAGCACAGAGAAGTTACCATTCTTAACATAGATTGAATACACAATTACTGGAGAAATAAAAATTGGGAGTTGCTTATGTGAAGGACTGCTAGTACTTATTCATTATAATGGTCCAATATTTATAAAAATAATATACAGTATATTCATTTATTCATTCCATTTTATTTACAAGGAATTAACATGGTCAGCCAGACTAACTTCTGCCCCTGTGGAACCTACCCCATTTAAAAAGTCCAGCATTCACCACAGAGCTGGATCATGTTCTCTAGGAAAGTATCTCATCCTGAATGTAAATATTTCTAATGACAGATAAATGACTTTTCATAATATGTTGCAATATGTAACTTTTTAAGCATTAAAATCTGTTCTTTGTGTCTGAAATTGTGGAGCTTCAACGTCCATTTAATCTTCTGATGCTTTTGCTAGAAAGAGGTGCCCATTGTTATCAGATTTTCACTCTGAATTTGAAGTAGTCTGTAATCAGGTTATCCTTTAATATTTTCTTTGATAAAATAAATAGGAAAGGGACCTAGACTTTTTCATAATACCAGTCCTTTCAACATTCTAGTGGCTCTTCTCTAAACCTGTTTCAAATTTTAACATCATTCTTGAAGTGTGAATGCAGGAGACAGAACCCTGTTTCAGCATCAAACAAGACTGCAAACCAGCCAAGCAAGGTAACTTGAGAACCCGCTCATATCCTTTAGCCACAACCCTATCTTTTGGACTCAACCCTGGTTCACTAAATTCCAAGGCTTTTTCAGACACACCGCTTTCTGTAGTAAAACTTCTACTACCTTCTTGCAAGCACATAACTTCATATTTAATTATACCAAAATCAAAATTTTGCAGCAGCAAACATGTCAAGTTCTTCAGATCCTGCAATACAAATCCATTGTTCAGTATTTTCCTCGCATTGTAAACATATTGCAAAGAACTAATAATATACTTTAGCTCACCATTACATATTAAGTGGGTTTTACAATATCTATTTTTTTTTCCATAAACCCATATAGATTGACATTCTTACTAATCCCCTAAAAGGGTCTTACATCACTTATCGCATTATTTGGGTCTAGACCACAATTCTTATGAGGAGTAGCTGACAGAACTGGGGTTGTTCAGCCTGGAGAAAAGGAGGCTGAGGGGAGACTTTATCGCTCTCTACAACTACCTGGAAGGTTGTAGTGAGTTGGGTGTGGGTCTCTTCCAAGTAACAAGCGACAGGACAAGAGGAGATGCCCTCACATTGCGTCAAGGGAGGTTTCTATTGGATATTAGGAAACATTTCTTCACTGAAAGGGTTGTCAGGCACTGGAACAGGCTGCCCAGGGAGGTGGTGGAGTCACCATCCCTGGAGGTATTTAAAAGACATGTAGATGCAGAGCTTAGGGACATGGTTTAGTGGTGGACTTGGCAGGGTTGGGGTAATGGTTGGGCTTGATGATCTTCAAGGTCTCTTCCAACCTAAACGATTCTATGATTCTATTTCCAGTAAGACCACTGTCATGTGGACAAGTCTGCCATTATCCAGACCAATCTTGATTTACAGTTTTCAAACATATTTGTTTCCACTAGTGTTCTAGAATTTCTGTATCACCTCAAAAATATTTGAAAACTAAAGACTGATGTGGGACAGTGGGTCAACTAGCTCCTAAAAAAGTCGAATTCGAACTGTCAATCAGACTGCTTAAATTAGCTAGGATTTAGCAGGTTTAACACAGTGATCTGTTGTCGATGGAACAGAAGTAGAGTGATCACTTACAGACAAATAGGTTTTCTAGCCCAAATACATTATAAGCAGACTAGAAATATTTAAATTACGTTACCCTTTTTCCTGTCCCTTGTAACTATTAGGAGTCATGACTTTTAATAGATCAATACGAATTTTCTAATGATTTTTTTTCTTACTATGTTTTGAAATATCATCTTACTGTTATTAATGAAGCTACAGATAGATTTTTAGTTACTTTTTCTTTTAGCCAGGTATTACAGTTCCTAGCATATGGTTACATTCACTGTTTTTCCATTCACTTTAAACTTGGATTTTTCTTTTTCTTTTCTTTTTTTTTTTTTTTTTTTTATTTCTCTTCTAGGTAAAGCCATCACGGCCTTCACTTTTATTATAGCTTGTGGAAACACTGAGGAATTGTTCTTAAACACTTCCAAGTTATGATCCATACTTTTTCATTCAAATCTATTCTGCCTTTCAATACAGTTCATGTTTGCTGTCTCTTCAAATGACAAGTATGCTGGACTGAATTTGTATCCACCAATACAGGCATGACCACTGGATGATGAACACCAATTTCTAATTCTGTAAACAATTTTTCTTTATCTGTCAAGATAGCATATAATATATAATTTCCTTATATTGGGTTCAACAATATGTGAGTTGAGGAGCCTGGTATCTAAAATTTTCAGAAAATTCAAGAAAGTTCTGGTATGGAAGCATGGAACCTCTAGGATATTTCATTCATAGTTCCCCAAGCCTAGGAGGTTTTTGTTCTTACATGCAGGAGATCTGCCTTTTGTTCATTATGTGTTAAAATACTGATCACTGGCCTCACGTGCAGTGATATCCTAACAATAATACAAAGGCTATAGGAGTATATACATCTACATGTATCAATCAGGTATACATCTATCTGATAGCAAACAGTGTATTTAAGGCTATAAAATGACCTCTGCTTCCACATTTAAAGAAATAAGTCTTTGCATATAAAATTTGTTTAAGCCCAGTCTTGGTTTGCAGACTCTTTCTATACCTTGGACTTTTGCTGTTGGCTATAATGGAAAAAGGGTAAGGCCCTTTACTGTGTCTCCATATGCAGTCTATTGACCTCAGTTTCCATTATTTCAGAGTAGCCTCCTCATTAAAAAGAATTTGTGAAAAACAAAGACAGAAATAATGAAAACTGAAGACTTTAAAAAACATTCAGGCAACAGTCCAAGTGGCTACACAGAATAGGCATTATCTCAGCAATTCCTTGATGGTCAGAGAAGGTTACTAGACAATGTGATCTGAAAGACTGTTTCAGTAGAAATTCTTTGAAGCTACAGCACACTTAACTTTAGATTTTTCTTCATAAAAATATCCTAATTACAAAGGCTTTGGAATGTATGTGAACTGTTTAACAATGCAAATTTTCAAACAAAATAAAACTCTAATTAATGCTGGAAGCTTAATTTTGACTCATTCATAAGTTGTTGCTAATGAATAACTCACAGAACTTCAGTCCCTGGCAAGTACTGGCTCTGAAAGTAACAATATACTCTCTTAGTCCTAATAAGAGAAAAGAAAAAAAATGAAATAACGAAACAGCTCTATTTGTATGAATCCTTGAGTTGTCACAGTTCACATTATCAGCTGACAGCAACTTGTATCACGTGGAACGCGGTCATTTATGGATTCTGAGAGAGCTCCATCATAGTAAGGAGACCAGAAGCAGACCAGATAATAAAGATTGTAGAGTCATCTACACTTTGAGGTAGCATCTCTACTACAAGTTGGTAAAGTTGCTGGAAAAAAAGTTTTTAATGGTTCTGTTTATGCTGTGCTAAAATATGTTCCCAAATAAGCAAAATATTTCATACTTTGTTTTGTTCTCAAAGATCTGAACGAAGTTATCTTTACACTTCATGGTCGAAAATTATCTTCTGTTGCTTCTTTTTCTGTATCAATAAATAAATTCATTTCAGCAAACATGCATGATGGAGAGTGTGCCATATGGTATGTATCCATTACTGTCTTCATACATATTGTACCCTTGTAAAGAACCAATATTAAATAAAATAGAGCTGCTTATTTCATGTTGGTGGTCATCAGTTTTCTGAAGTCAAAAGGAATTTTCCCACAGTCAGCTTTGATTTCCATCTTATCCCACGTCAAAGCTATGAATAAATATTACAAGAAATACACACATCTTACTGTTTAACTGTTTTTTTTTCCCAGCAAAACAAAAAAATACTCCCTTTACTCCATACTGTCATAGAAGATCTCTCTGAAACTTTTATATAAGATAGCTCATATAAAAAGCAGTACCAGCCCATAAAATGCATATTCAACTATGTTGACATACACAAAAACCAAAAAAAGCAACCAAAAATTACCAATTTCAAATAGGGTTTATTTATAATGAAATTAAAAATGAGTCCTATGTTAATGACTGACAGCCTTTAAGTCTATTATGAAGCTGGAAAATGCAATTCTGCTACATCCAAAGATGTCTTTTGTATTATTTTAAATGTACCATAGTGTATTTTAATACTAAACCTTGTTTTCACATAACACCATAGTGCTTTACATAGAACATCAACTTATTTGTGTATTATCATTAAAAACATTTTAAATGACATCATAATAATTAGATATATTATGTGTTCATTTTTGTTTGCATTATATTTTCCAGCTACTGGTTTCAGAAAATTACCATTAGTTTTATTCTTCTCTTCATGAAGAACATACAGTAATTTGCAAAATCAAGCAAGGATGAAAATGTGATTGAAATATAGGACTTTTTCTAATGAAATATTATTATTGCTTTATACTTTATTGATAGAACACTTCTGGAACTCTTTTCTGATGTGCTCACCCTTTTTAGGGAAAATTTCCATAAGAGATACAGCTATTGTGGGAGTATGTTTGGCTTCAGATGCATGTTTTCCAACAGCACTATTAAAATATAGTCAATATAATATATTTTTAAGGGCCATTCTAGAGTCCATACCCATGAAAACACTGCATTGAATTCAACTGCAGAATTGCCCAAGAAATACAATTTACTCCTTTGTCTTAGATACTTTCACGGTACAACAGAGGTTTTACATGTTTATACTGAACAGATACTTGGAAAGTATTCCCTTGTTACCATCACATCTTATATCTTAGCAATGCTATGCTTGCACCATCTTCACTGTGCATAATAGAACATGTTACTGTGAATTACTGGCTTAATGTGAAGTTCTAACACTTCATTGACTGCAATCTAAGAGCTTTTCTTTCAGCTGGAATCAATGAATGATTAGGTGTGCTACCTTATTTTTATCAATCAATCAGGCTAAATCAGGTAAACAAAGTCCCTGAAAATGCCAGTAGATACCATACCTATTTGTTAAGCTCAACGTGTTGCTAAATGTAGGCACAAAGCTCAAGAAGAGACATGGGCGCTTGGTTGGTCTTCTGGCCTCAGAGAATAGAGCAGAAAAGCTTCTACCTTAATATAACCATGGGACTGAGAACTTACTGATAAATTTTAATCCTAAATTCTAAGCAATAATAACATTTTCCTTTGTATCAAGCAGGTACTTAAGGCATTTTATGTTGAATAATTTACAAAATGGTATAGCCAAAACCATTTTTTTTACTCGAGAACTTCATGTTAGTACTTATCCATCAGTATCCTGGACTCCTTATGGATCAAAAAATAAATAAATTAAAAAAACCCAGTCCATTAAAAATCATTGCAAAGCATGACACACTTACTCAAGTAATGATATTAAAAAGGACTGAGATCTAGTTTAAGAAATTTCTCTTGGCTTTCAGTTGTTTTTTCCTACCTGGCCCATCCCAATCTTCAGTTTCCACAGCAAGCTGCCCTGGTTTCTCTGCCCTTGCATCGCCATCAGATTCTGCTGCCTCCTGGATGCCTTCTTCATTGCCTGGAACAAACAAAGAAATACTGTATTGACATATTTCAATACCGACTTTTAGGTAGAACTCCTACAATATCCGAACAACTGCTTGCATGCCTAAGTGAAAACATATGGAGATCTAAAAAGAGAGAAAAAAAGAAAAAAAAAGTATTAGTAGACACATAAACATCTGTGAGTTCCCAGTGATTCAAACAAGCCCTGAGTACCAAATCCTTTCCAGTTCTGTGGAAAGACAAATCTCAGAAATCAGTGTTTACTCCATATCCTTAAAAAACAGAATCACAACTTCCACCTAATTCTGTAAGCCAATGCACAAAAACCATCAAGTTTATACGTACGAATGAGAGAAGGACATTGGCTTGTTGCTCCCCAGGCACATGTGCTTTCAGTTATGTGTTTTCTTGAATTGACACCCAGCTGTTGCTTACGCACTGCGGATTAATGATGCTCCGTACACTATGTGCACCATGGTGCACTAAACATTCTGGCTTTTCAGGCAACTAGTGGAGAGCTACTCTGCGGTATTTAGCCATGTAAGGAATTTGCCCTTGAAGATTAGAAGATACCAGGAAGTCCCTATGATATTTTTCTCCCTATCAAGCTTTATCTAAAGAAATGCAACATTTCTAATCAATTTTAGAATTTTCACCATCCAGAACTACCTGAGAATGTCTGTCTGCCTTCAGTAACTATCCACTATAAGGCTGTATACAGGACACATGGAAAATGATGATAAGGTTAAATTTTTGGAGAGTTTTATTTAAAGAACTGCTTGTTGAAAGTGACATCATTTTAGTTAAACAAAGATTCTAGGCAAGCTCCAGGCAAAAATACTTTGAAATAACCACAACGAAAAATTACATTAAAGGTGAGGGGTTCAGTTATTAACACAAAATAGTCTGGCCATGGTAATGTGTTAAATGACATCTCTGAGAGCTTATCCAGGCCAGCAATTTACTGCATTTGTAGATTTTTTTGGGTTTACTACTAATCAGACCAAGAAACTCTTGCATAAGAAGACATCATGATAAAAAAAAAAAACAAAACAAAACAAAAAAAAAAAAACAAGTCTACACAATTAACTACATCAATCAAATAGGACTGAATTATGGTTTAAAGTTTTTTAGTAATTTCAAAGCAAACTTTTAAAAAAACTGTGTTCCACAGTAAAGTGGCAGCACTAGAAAAAAAATACTGTGTATATTAGAATCTGAAAATCAGACTGTTTGTTGATTTGACAATAGGAAAGCAAGAAGGAGCAAAAAGCACAGCAATTAAACAGTAACTTGTAATTTTTTCCCTGCTCATGATAACAAAAGCTTTTATTAGCAACATAGGTAAAGAAATGTGATTACAACAAACCATGCCAGATCCCCATATGTTATCACTGGAGCTATATTTATGCCAGATAAGACTGTGACCCAGAGTTTTCAAGTACACGATTATATACAAACGCTATAAAGTATTAACTTCATGTGCACATGTAACATCTTGTCCTAACACATTCTTCCTTGCATTCATAAAACAAACAGTTTTTCAAATCTTAAGTATAAGAGCCTGGTAAACTACTTCTCACACAAACACAATACTATATTCACTCCAGACTCCGATAACAAAAATACAGTTTGGTATATTCGTAGTACTAAAAAAATAGTCCAGTATATTCATAGGCACTTAAAAGACATCACAAATACGTAGTATAATTTTTCCGTTAAACACACTGCATACTTTTACTCAGGCATCTGAAGTTCATGTGCTTCAGTTCCACCTGAAGTTAGCTTCAGAAGATGGTCCTGAAGACTCACATGCTGAAAAAGCTATCAAGTTTCTTATAAGTAGTTTTGGTAATTACTTTTTAACCAACTACGCTATTTTGAATTAGCATTTGTATAGTTACTTTGTTGTAACCAGATTTCTGCTATTTTTGGGTGGACTGAAGAACCTATCAGATATTTTTACCTTCATATTTCTACCTTCATAGCTACTTGCAGCTGCAACAAATGGTTCTTTATTGAAAAGACACAAAGGGCAATTTTCCAAGGTTCAGACCTGGCAAGATCAACACATTTTCTCAAAAATGTTGGAAAGCACTCCACAGCAAGGGTAATCCTGATTAGGAGTTTCTAACTTAAGCTGTATCATCACCATAGAAAGCTTTTAAAATCTTCTTTGCATGGAATTTTTATACTAAAGAAGATGTTTTTCTTCTACTGTAAATGACAACTCTCTATGGACTAAATCAGAACCACAATAACAAAATTTAGAAACGGTAAGAATTCTTTTATATAGAGCCCAAGCATGGAAAATTTTAGCTCCAAAAGATAAATGTTTTTCCAGGTTGTAATATATGCAAACTTGGTGTTAGCATGCAAATTTGAGCATTCTTTCAATCAATGCAACCAACCAGAACATCAAACAAACAAAACTATTAGAATTGAAAGAGGAGGAGAAACTTATGTGAAAAGATTGGGCTGAAGGGCAAAAGAAGGACAGAATTACAGCTAAGGTATACAACCTACAGCACACAGTAATTAGGTATTTGGGAGATGAGGAAAGATCTAAAAATGTATGTTAGCAGATGGCTTAACTTTTCATTAACTTGCTTTTTCAGTGTTTCATGAAGTATGGTGTTACATGTTTTTCATAATCGAGTTTTCATGAATTAATGCATGTCCTATGCAAATAGAGTAGAATAAAATGTGTAGAATTTACATTAAGGAAAACTTTGGTTTGCATCTAGAAGTATTTTTAATTAATTTCATTGATATTTTCTACTATTCACCAACTACCAAGTCCATGCATTACGCACCTGAAATATCACCACACTGATTTCTCCTGTTTCCCATACTACCTTCCCTCCACAGTGAAGCAATCTGCTCATGAAAGCAACAAGTGGCACATTACTGTGGGCTTCCGAATCCACCAGTGAAGCGAGTCTATCCCAGGCTCAGCTGAGCATCGAGGTCAGATGAAAATGGACAACCAAGTCAATCCATTAGGTGCTGGAGACGCTGCAACTTTAAGAAGCCGAAAGGAGGCTTAGCACAAGAGCTGATAACAAAACACATCTCTCGAACTTTTTGCTTTTCTTTCCCCTTACTTAATGCTACTTTAGCATCTAACATTTGTTTAGCAGAAAGGAGTTTATTTCCTTACAGAATTTCTTTTCTTTCCATTGTTTCTTCTTTTTGTTCATTCACTGACTATTTTCCAGTCTCAATAAGACTCTTTTTTTATATTTATTTTAGAACTGATTACATTTTTCTTCAATTTACTGCTGTATACATTTAATTGGATCCAGGACACTTCTTTTCTTTCTTCCAAGTCAAATCAAGTGTTTTTTGCTTTATATATACCGTTCATTTTGCTACTAACCTGTTGATTCCTTTCTAATCCCATTGTTTTGGTTTTTGCTCATGCTTATTTCTTCACTTTGCTGCTGAATTACACTTTGTATTTAAGTTAAAGGAGAAATAACTTTTTATCATCAAAACCAAAGAGTGGTATAGAAGTACTGGTAATGATAAATGCTCTAAAATGAAGCAAAATGTTTTTCTGTTTAAGTTAAGTTTTTCCTTCTGGCATCTAAAATCAGTAAGTGAATTTTGTCCTTTAAAAGAACATTATTGCATGGAAAAAAAAGAGAGTCATATGAGCAAGAATCTATAATATCATATAGTATGTTTAGTCATGAGTTAATTAAGCCTACTGGACTTTCGGCAATTTTTCTATATTTGGTATCAAAGCTACACTTTGGGCAGAATTCATCTCCTCAAACCTTAGATGTCTGAAAGTTAAGCTAGTCCAGACTAATTATGTAGGTGCTCCTATAGACAGGGAAGAGAGGAACCTCCACAGTGACTCAACCCGTTCGAGGATGCCTAAGATACGAGAACACTTTTGGTGCCTGAGTTGAAATGAATCATCCTCGAAACACACAGCTGAGGCTAGGAATCTATCTTTAGACAGCTAAAGTTAGGCGAAACAAATCTCTGCCTTATGATAAAGTGCTGAATACAAAAAATACTCATTAACTAAGAGGAAACAAACAAAGAAAAAGTCTCATTCAAACAACTTCAATACTGTAATATGAACAGAATTTTCACCTTGACCTTACTATTTCTTACCAGCATTAACTGTTTTTGTTGCTCTTCAAAAACAGTTCAAATTTTTTTAATGTGATTTTTAATATTCTAGTGTTTATCCAATAGACGCTAAACCACTGTAATTCAAGGTGATACAGTTGGTCGGGGAATCTGAAGACTGTAAAAGAGACATATTACCAGAAACATGAGAGGGAGAACTCTAACATCTCTGACAACACTGACAAGTAGCAAAAGAGAGACTTGAATATTAACAAGTAATTTCACTTTAATCTTTTTAACAAATTAAAGACTTCCCAATTTGTACTTAATCAGCTTGTACCACAAGTAGTTGCGATATTTTAAAGCAGCACATGGGTTAGCAGTTCTTCTCAACCCTGCTGTTTTAATCCATGTTGTTCCTATCAATATTAGGCTCTTACAGAAAGTCTCGTACAATATAACTATTGAACTTACTTGACTAGGAATGTTACAGCAGCTGTTAGTCACTCTATAATGTATTTTGCAATCAGCTAAATCAACAAGGTGTTTTTAACAATGAATAGCTCAGAACTGACAGATCTACCTTCTTCTTCACAACGGCTTATCACAGCATAGATATCATATATGTTTGCCAGGTGCTTCCTATAGTCAGGATACTTTCACAGAAGCCGCTCACAAAAGATAAGGTCATAAAAGAGATGAAAAATGTGCAAGCTTCATACACTCATGGTTTTATCATCAGACAAAATAGCTCTGGGTGAAGGACTGTACCGGTCACAAACAGCACATGGCAGCTTCTATTAGAGTGAGAGAACATTAAAAGTTTGAAATTCAGTTTGTGCTCATTCTTCCTGGCAGCATAAATGTAAACTTAAATTGTTAACATCCTAATACAGCTGTTCAGAGTGAAACATCACTTCTCAATTATAATAAATCAATTCAGAAATAAATTGTTACAAAGCCTGTAGCATTCTGTACTGACAAAGGAGAAAACAGAGTCGATGGAGAGACTTGGGGAGTCACTCACTGTAAACCAAGTTGGCCAGGAGCATAACCTTACGTACGCTGACAGGCCAGTGAAGGCCTGTCATACATACGCGACTGGTTATGAAGGGACAGGCTTTCTCGGGGACATGGGGGAAGGCACTCCTTCCTTCTGCTACAGCCTACAGTGGCAGTAATTCCAGATCCAACCAAAGGATTCTCAGACTGTACATATGAACTAGATGCCAGGCCTTCAGAAACTATAAATTAGCATTCAAAAGTTGTCCTTTATTATTCATTTTATCACAATGCCTATGACCAGTAACACAGCTTACACACACTCATAATCCTGCTCTTGAATCCTAAGAAACACACTGTAAGTGGAGAATCCTTCTTCAGAAGCAACACTCACATAACTTTGAAACAAATCATCTACAACTTAAATACAAATGCAATGTACTTAACTCATTCAGTGTAACTTACTTTTTGGCAGCACACACTATTCTTAAGAATACCAAGGACATCTAACCAGATTTAACTGTCCCTCTTGTGGATTGCCTCTCTTTAAAGGATTCTATGTATATATTTAACAAACATAAATCTAATTTTAATGGCAATGCAAGTTTTCAGCAGATATAAAACATTCTGGGTATAAAGTACATGTGCATGAAAAAAAAAAAAAAAATAAGCTTTTGGTATGGAAATAGAACCCTGAGAATAAAGATACCAAATAAATTGGGAGGGATGTTTCCACACTTTGCTGTATGTGGCATCTAGTATGAGCACAAGGTAAACAACTACAGTGGCTATAGTGCCATGCAAATGGGTTTATTCTACAAGTCTGCAGGGACAGAGTGACAGAGAGAGACAGATCTGGTGCTATCACTATCTGACTCTGTTATCACTTCATATGATGTATACCAGAAATAATTTCAGTGAAGCCCTCCAGTCAGAGATACCCTACTCTACAAATACAGTAAGTTTGAGCAAAATCTGACTCTCAAACGACTGATTTGCTAACATACCTTAAAGAAACCAGCACTTCCACATGTTAATCCATTGCATTTTATTTCAATACTTTGCTTCTTTGCAAGTAATTATTGTTTTCCGTCATGCTGATTAACAATCATAATTTCTCTTGGGATAGAGGTCATTTGAAATAACTGTATGTTTCTAGTTAGCCTAAACAGTTTTAAAATTATTTATCCAGCAAATGTCAGAAATAATGCACTCTCATCCTAACTTTTAGGAAAGGTCCATGAATATCCATGTGTCAGTGAGTCCCTACACATGTGCAAGCTGTTAACTCTCCAAAATAATGGAATGGAAACTATTTTGGTTCATATTAAAATCCACACTTTGTTTAACAAAATGACATTTTGACACACTGACATTTCAGCACAGTGATCATGTTAAAAAACAGTGTCAATTATTTCTAACCATTTCAGCTATGGCACTTTTCTCCTGGGATAAGACACTGCTGTGCAGCAAGTTCATCTAGATTGAGTTTGGCCTTCCTCTTTCTCTAAATGTTTGATATGTTCTCATTATCACACTGTTTGCTTTTGAAGCCCTTTCAAGACAAGGATCACTCATTCAAATATATTTCCTGCAGAACAGTGAAAGTGTTCTCTAAATTGTATTCCAGACTTTCCTTCTATTAATGAGTTTTATATTTATACTAATTTTTAGGGAGCAACTCTTGTGGCACCAGTACTACAAATGAGTATCATTCAGACATACTAGCCACTCAAAAGCTTCTATAGATTTAAAAGAAAAAAGAAAAAACTCTTACATCTTTTCAATCTCTCCCCATTAAAACTTCAAATGCAATAGCTCTATCAGACATATTCAATTACCAGCCTGGGGTTCAAACCTACATAGCTGTAGGCATTTGATTAGAAAAGCAGCACATGCAGTTTTAAAGACATTTAGATGCTCCAAACAAAGACTGTTGGTTAGTATAAGTTTCAAAAGTTGATTCAGTGAAAATCGACCATCAAGAGGAGGCCACAAAGATGATCAGGGGGATGCAGCAGCTCTCCTATGAAGACGGGCTGAGAGAGTTGGGGTTGTTCAGCCTGGAGAAGGCTCTGGGGAGACCTTAGAGCAGCTTTCCAGTACCTAAAGGGAGCCTAGAAGCAAGATGGAGAGGGAATTTTGACAAGGGCATGTAGTGATGGGACAAGGGGTAATGGCTTTAAACTGAAAGGGGGTAGATTTAAGTTAGATATATGGAAGAAATTCTTCACTATGAGGGTGATGAGGCACTGGAAGAGGTTGCCCAGAGATGTTGTGGATGCCCTATCCCTCAAAGTGTTCAAGGCCAGGGTGGATGGGGCTCTGAGCAACCTGGTCTAGCAGAAAGTGCCCCTGCACATGGCAGTAGGGCTGGAACTAGAAAATCTTTAAGGTCCCTTCCAACCCCAATGATTCTATGAATCCATGAGTTTCTAAAACACCCTGTAGCAGAACAGAGAGATGAGTTCAGACACACTAGCAAGTTTCAGACTTTGGTTCAAAGAGTCTTCTGCAAATTCATATTTCGACTTAACTAAGTAACAATTCTGTTCCCACCCCACTGTAAAAATACTACATCTCTTACAAGAATTCTTCATCCAACCAAGAAAATCTAATTTTATAATGTGCAGCTGAAATCGTTATCATACACACATGCCATTTTCATGTCATTTCCACACTGCTACATAACAAGTTGCAATATTATTTTCACAAAGTGAATTTGTTGTAAACAGTTTGATGCTTGTATTTGAAATAATCAACACTTTAGGTGCTTCAATATCAAAAGCAGCCAATTCCTTATCATTAGAGGTATGTTTCCACATACCTGCTGTATCATTCATGGTTTCAAGAACAGTCTAGGCTTCTATGAGTCACACCCAAGAAAAAGACTTAGCAGCCATAAATAAACGCTTCTGTTTCTCTTATCCACAAGAATCTATCCAGCAATAATATTCATCCTATCAATATTTATCCAACGATGTCAGAAATGTAGCATTTGCTTCATTTATTTTTTCTGATCCTTTGAGAGTTAAATTACAGCCAATATCCCCACTGCTGACTGAGTGAGTGCTGTGAGAAACTGCTTTCTGGATCTGGGTTGATGAACATTTTTCAGAGAATGTCTCAGAACTCTTCAAAAGTATCCAGAATTTTTGTGTCAGGAACACCAAATTAGACAAAAAAGGCAAAATGGACCTTTATTATAAACAAAATTAGCAAAGATGTATGGTACACATGATGTGATGAAATTTGTCATTTGTGGATTTCATGTTTTAAAGAAGATTACCCTTATTAACTTGCAATTCATATTCTGTCAAATTTGATTTCAAATTTAAGTCAATCCAAGTTCAAGTTTTGTGACTTTTTAGAAAAGGGACATTACACTACTTGTTGTAACCGAATAATCCCTTTCCTCATAGCTGTGATAGAATTCACAATTTCATTGTTCTTAAGAAAACCAAAAAGTGCTGACTGAAAAGGCTGGAGTTTCTTTGATAAACTGCTTAAAGTTGAGTAAGCTGTTTAAGTGTTTCTCTCACTTTATAATTCTGTACAGTTAAAATAATGTTTTCTATTTGGATCTATGTATTTACCTCTTGAAACACAGTTTGCTAGTTTCTTTTTTGAGATACAGTTTTCTGCTTGATGACCAATTATTTAATTTCTTGATTAAAAGTTTTCTTGTCTAACTTAGGCCAAATCTTTATTCCACTAAAGCTTATGTTAATACTGACATAGATTTCAGTTGAACTGAAAATACGGCCTGAGAGGTTTACATATGTGTTAGCAGTAAATAGAAAAGAGTATAGGATAGAAAATCTTGTACTTGTTATTCTGGAAGCCTTTCCCTGCTTGATAACCAATTATTTAATTTCTTGATTAAAAGAAGAGTTTGCTTGTCTAACTTAGGCCAAATCTTTATTCCACTAAAGCTTATGTTAATACTGACATAGATTTCAGTTGAACTGAAAATACGGCCTGAGAGGTTTACATATGTGTTAGCAGTAAATAGAAAAGAGTATAGGATAGAAAATCTTGTACTTGTTATTCTGGAAGCCTTTCCGTGCTCTCAAGTGAATTGTGAAAAAAACTACTCCAACCTTTTTGGATATCTCCCTTCAGTTCTAGCAAGAAAACAGGTGGTCCTCTGAGCTCCAGTAACAGGAAAAAAAATGAGAAAGCACCAGAGGTAAAGCATAAGGCAAATGCTCATGTTCAGGAGAAAAAGGTCTGCTTTCATCCTGCCAGGATCCAATCTAATTCTGACTTAGCACCCTTCAAAGGCTATTATCAGAGAAACACACACACACCCCACCTCTTTCCTTGTCCATATTCAGCATCTGACAAAAAGTATGGAAGATACATGGGATTCATTTTTTTCAGCTGAATGGGATACAGATAAATGTATGGGAATGCTAACTCTGGGGAACACGAGAATCCAACACAGGTTCACAAACATGCGCACAAGTCAGTAAGAGATAACTATCGTATTTTTGGAAAGAGTAGTGCTGTGAGTTCTTATGCAGATCCTTGCTATCCTAGGCAATGAAAATACATCATCACACACACATGCCCTCTGCTGTCTCTGCTTACCAAAAAGAATTAATGGGTCCTTCATTTACTTCAAAAGCCTACATAAAGAAAATGTAACAAATTAAAATAAATAAAAAGTAAAGGAATATGAGCTCCAGGAGAACAGAAGCATTGCCAGGGAAAGATAATGTCAGGCGCAGGGAGGGGGAGTGTCTGGTGCCAAGCAAAGCCGAGGGCTGTGCAATCACCTCTATCAGTGCTCTATCAGTGTCTACACTCCAGCCAAATCCAGAGAAAACAAGGAGTCAAAGATTCAGGTCAATAAGCTTATAGGCGATTTGCACAAACAGCTCCTCCAGCAAGGTAAAAAACAAAGTCATATTGGCTTTTCTTTTTTATTCCTTCTCTTTGAACTCCCTGGTCCAAACACATCCTGGAAATGTCAGTGTTATATGCAAGAATTTAAAGAGCTGAGCTTCTTAATCCCGTTAGGAAATAAGAACAAAGTTGCCTGTAAAGATCTCCTTATTGAGCTCAGAGTGATTATGGTATAGCTGCCTTACGCTGATCCTACTTCTGCTTGCTATAGAAAAAAAAGGTAGAAATTTGTCATGAAATCCATTACTGAAAAGGAAGGAAATATTATTGATCAAAAGATTTGTGGTTAAGAAAAAAAAAAAAAGGAAAATACAAAAAAGGGGGGAAAAACGCCATAAATCTACTTTTTGATCCAGAAACAGAAAATAGCAAGCATATTGTTAGTCATTACATGCCTATCATGAAAGAAGCAAAGAATGTTTACATGGATGCACACTGGCATACACATACAAAGTCATATTCCAGAGCAAAAAAGGACACACAGAAATCATTTTCAAGGTGTTAAGAGTTTGGCTGGTATTATAGATGGCAGCATGATAGCTTTGCACATGAAGTATGAAGGGAAAGATTAATGCACAGAAGAACTTAGCTTTGTATATGCTTTTTCTTATACGGAAAATCACACTGCAGCTGCTTCCCTGAATCTCAAGCCTGGCTGCACAATCAGGTCACATGGTTTAACATTAAAAATTCCAGTCCTAAGCTGGTCTGGCAGGCTAGTGACAAAATACTGTACATGAGCAGAAAACTTGGATCAGGTTCTGAGCTCATCCCTTCCTGCCCAAGCAGAGCATGAGAATACAGCAGCAGGTATACACTCAGTAGGCAGAAACCCATATATTCCCTGAGTTCTCTTCTTGCTGACTTAGTTAGTGAGTATAGTTGACTTAGTATATGAGTTTCAGACAGCACTGGATTCCCCTCATCCCCCACAAATAAAGATAAGCAATGTATCAGGAACCGCAACACGCATCAGCACTCTGATTTGCTATGGGCATACTCAGCAGTTTGTGCTATAGTTCCTAAAAGCATTGCATCATCAAACAATCAATCTTCATCCACATTATGTATCCCCTATATCTTCCTATGTCACCAACTGAAGCACAGTTAACAGTGGGAAAGAGAAGCCATTTGCTTCCCACTCTGCCACCAGTAGTGTTAAGGCCACTGAATCTCCTTCCACTGAGGGCTGGTGCCAATGCTGCCTTGTGATGGAGTAACTATGGGAAGCCTACAACACGAGGAACAATCACAACAGCCATCCTACAAGCAAAGAACGGGACAATTCAGCAAAATTGTCCTGGTAAACATGGCAACAAGAAATTGATATGTCACCTATCTCTAGTGATCAGACATTCCTTCATTTGCTCTTTCTTCTGGAAACAGCCCCACAGTTTCTCTCTTGATTATAGTCCTTCCTTCATTTTCTTCTCTTGCCTCTTTCTTTCTCTCAAGACAGCTACTTAGCTATCTACTAATCTCAAGTGATCTCTCTCATTGCTCAAGATAACTTTTCCTTTGAAAGTTAATCCCTCTTTGAACACTTCTGCTACGAAGGTCACAAGGAACTGTAATTTGTTTAGCCAGTTCCCACCCTTACGAAGTAGCCAAGGCTCCGATTCTGCTGTTTACAGGGAGAAAGAGGTGTTACCTCCATATGAGTATGTCATATTTTCTAAGTAACAGATGAAAATATTTTTTTTATTTTTCTTGAGTGTATCTAGGCAGGATGAAAGCAATCAGAGACTAAAAAGCCAATGATAAACTACTTCACAGCCCAAACAAATTTGATTTAGTACTTAGCTTTTCATCCCATCACCTGCAACGCCTTGACTTTTGTATTGTGCTGTTGTTTGTGCTACCTTCTTGTACCTGCCCTCCTGCCTTTATTCACCCCATCATGCTTCCAGCTTCCTTCTCTTGTCTCTGTCAGCATCACCTCATTTCCTTATTCCTACCCATAAAAGACAAACTATCTCTTAGCTTCCATAGTATGCTTTCAGTCATCTAGTCTATCACTCTTCTGCATGGGAGACAGGCTACTTTCTCCTTAGTCAGACTATCTTTGTCAGTAAAAGAATACTGGTGCTTATCTTTGAATTTAATTTGATTCAGATTTGAATATAATCTGAATTAATCTTAATCTGATACTGACTCCGATTCCTGATACCCACTATCTGGACATTAAAAACAAAATCTTCAGCAATGGAGGTTCCAGGCTAATACAGGCTTTGTGTGGACAGCATCATCAGATACCCTCTTTATCTGCAGTGCAGAAATTTGTAGTAACTAAGCATAAACAGCACTTTTCAAAGACCACAAACTGACAAAATGCAATGCATTATCACCAAGGTTACCTTCTACCAAATTTTTTGTTTCTACTCCAAAGATTGAAAACAGTTCAACTTTGTAGTGGAAAAACAGTATGACTGTGTTATTATTGCTGTTTCCAAAATATTCCCTTTTCTCTAATTTCACTGTCAAAATTGCAAACAAATCAAACTTCTAACTGCTATTCTGAGGCTCTTCTAAAATATTTATTCTTGGATGGGAAACTTCTTCCAAAAGGTTAAAAATTCACAGTTGCAAGCTTAAAGCTATCCCTGATAAAAGTAGGTTGCTAATTTTCATTTTTGCTTTTACTATTTACATGTTTAAACACTGTTCACTTCTTCATATTTGGGTGTAAATGAAGACTATATAGGAATAATTATTCACATGTAGCAAAGTTAATTGTGGTTTTGTGGTGTTGCAAAAGTGGGGGGGGAGGTGGAATTTTCCATATTCCTTGTTGTAGAAGCCATTAATGAGCAAAAGGAAAAGGGAAAAATAATAGCCAAAACTCGTAATTTTGAAAACAGAGAAGTTGTAAAATGACATGTAGCTCAATCAATGTGATTAATTTGCTTCACACTTTGCAGCAGCTTTCGCCTTTGCCTTCTAATTCTGGCAACTATTCTGCTGAATCAATCTCACAAACCCAATTTAATAAGGTGGGAATGACAAGTATGGCTTTATAAAGGTTAGCTGTTTGCAATTCAGACAATAAGAGACTGCTCTCTGCTTATAATGTGATCAGGCATAGTTTGACAGGAAATACCTCTTCAGTCAAAAAGCCAAAGTTATCCAGTTCTGAACCCATACTTCCTCTACTTTCATTCATCTGAATGGATGAGCTCAGTACATTTTTGCCTTCAGTGCTGGTTTGGATAGTTAAAAGCCTCTGGTTTAGGTGATGCTTCTATTTATATAGCTGGGGAAGTACAAAAAACATACCGGGGTGAAGCCTCACAAACACCTTCTCCCCAACAGTTCTGCCTGTTGTTGCCCACATCTTGATTCCCACAGAAAGTCCCGATACTCATTTGTCCTCTTGTTCTGGGTCAGCTAGGAAGAAACCCCGGGGGAGGGAAATGGAGAGCCAGGACAGACGAATATTTATATCCAATAAAACCCCCTTACTTTCTAGAACCTTTAACGGTCCATGCTAGCAAAAGAGACTGCAGAGATCGTATAAAGGATTCCCATGCCAATTCTGATATTTTCTGGGAAAAGGAAACATGTTGCATGAGAAAAGACAGATCTACACTTATTTTTCCCTCCTTTGAAGATATCTGTGGTTTATAGGCTACCAATACTGTCACAGAGAAAAACAAAAATCAGAAAGTCAGGCCCTCAAAACAGAAATTAGAGTGAATTTACTTGCTCTCATCACATTTTCAAGCTTTTATCCATGATGTTGAAGAAAAAATATTTTTAGGGAAAAAAAAAAAAGCTTATTTCTTATACTTTTATTTGAATGAATGAATGAATACTAATGTCAATACTGAAGCACTACAAAGAAAAAAAAAAGGTTATGAATGATTAACAGATTCATGACAAAAATCATGAGAATATGTCTCACTTCTAGTATTTACTGTTATAACACAGTCACAAACCCTTCCACTAAGAAAAAGGTACAAAACCAATTTATTTGCTTTCCAGATTAGTTTTGTTTTCTTGGGTTTTATCCTTAGAAAAACATATGTGGCCTCATGGTAACGACACTTAAGATGTGACACTGAAGAATCAGGACATTGAACAGAAGTTGAGACATTAATAAAAAACAATAGATTTCTAGTTGCCCATTCCATCCTTTTCCAGAGATATTCTCAAGTTACTTCAAAGTGGGACTTTCTGTCACACTGCCTCAGCTGGAAGGAGATTAGGGGTTTTATGTGCCCCTTCATCCTCAGAAATTTCCTTTTCAACTTTTCTTCTGCAGCAGTTGCAGTGGATAGGTTTAAGATTCTTTTATAACTACAGCACACTTGAAAAAAGAACTGCTGGGATGTCAAAAGATATTCAGCTTGAAGAATCAGCAGATGTCCTTAATAAAACATATGATAATCAAGATTCAGATTGAAACGTATTCCCGTTTAATTCCTGGTCTTGTTTAGTACAATGGCCTGGATTCAGTTTTTTCCCTGAAAGATATATTCATTAAAGGGAAGTGCCAAGATAACTTGAAATTCAACATGAATTTGCAGTATTGAATGCTATAAATAAACAGAACCCCCCCATTTATTTTTCTGAATTTCACCCAAACCGGTATTATTTCCATTGGTGAGTCCTGGAAATGCAGCAAGAAGTACAGAAAAATAACTAAATCAACCTGATACAAACTGATAGTGGTGCATAGTCTTCCACTGCTGACAGAAGGAACTCAAGAGATGCCAGTACAACAATTATGCAAATAGTGGTTTAAATAATTATTTAGTAATGTCAGTAACAGGAGAAGTACTTTTTATAATCTAAGGAAAATGGTGTCTGAGAGGCACGTCAACAAGTGAACGCACAGTAATTATAGTATTTGTTTACAGCACAGTTATAACAGCACTTAACTCCTCCCATCTGTAAAGCATTTCCGTTCATCATCTAGTCTCTCTTACTTCACAGTAAGATTTGTAGCAGCTAAGGTGTAAACTATGGACTAGACTGTGTTGATCTCGTACTAAACATCAAAAAACTAGCATGCAAAAAATCAATTATTTTTTCAAGTTTGCAAGTGACACAGTGGACACGTAGAAAATACATTTCCAGGCCTTCCCCACTGATGACTGAAGACTCTGTAGGAAAGACTAATATTCTGCAGTCAGAACATTCGACTATTCAAATGGATTTATTCTACTTTGTCCAAGACAGGTGAAAATGATACAAAAACAGGAGCATAGCAAGCGATCATGAGAAAAAGCATGTCAATATGTGGGAAAGAACAGAAAGACAGAGAAATCATTGATATCGAAATGCCGAAGGGGGTTGTGGACTAACAGAAGAGCATCACCACAACAACTCCAGCTATTTGATAGGCATCCTTACCTGCAGAAGACAAACAATAAAGCAATCAAGTGGAAATCTGGCAGGAAGAAGGTTAAATCAATGTTCTACATAACAGTACAGTGTGCTTTTTCTGTCAGCTGAATGGGAAACAGCACAACTTTGGAGACTGAACACTGGGTGAGAATGAATTGGTGTGGCTTATGCTAAAATGCCTCTATCTTCAATAATTTGCAAGTAACGAATGCATCAAAAAGGCATCTGCAACTTTAAAAGTTATCCTTTCACAAATCACCAGTTTTCTACCATGCATAATAAGTTCTATAATAAGCTCTATTTTAATCCTAGAATCTACAGACACAATCTGTTTTTCTAGCAATGTTTCCTAGGCAAAGAAGCAATGAACAGACATGCTGCATTGCTAGCTTCGGATCTGATAATAATTGACTTCTGAGGCCTGTTCTCTACAGTTAAATACGTAGAAAATAACATTCTTGGAGGAAAACATTAAAGGCAAGACGATTCACCTCCCTGAAAAGTACAGCTTCCAACACATTTAATTATTTACCTCTTACCAGATTTAACTCCACTGGTGACTTATATTCCTATTTTTAAGGTACTAGATTAATAGGACTTTTTGTACATTTTAAACCAAAAAATCTTTTTGACCAATTGGACACTGGCCAGTATTCCCTCAGGAGGTGGGCTGCAATGATTACCTTTATTACAAAAGTATTCCACTTCTTCACAGCTCAGATTTTCAGGCTCAAACTCTGCAGAAAAGCTTTCCTCCAATGGAAAGTCTTCTTTTGAGATAGTATCATTTTCCTCAGACAGGCACTCCTCTTCTTCGTCCTCAATGGCATCCTCAAGGGGCCCTTTAAAGAGAATCAGGAACACTGTGGCAAAACCATCTAACAGGACAAAGTGAAATAAAACCTTAGTGAACTTAGAACTGGAGGTCTTTAGACAGTTTTCCTTCCATGGCTGTGTTCAGCATTTATTAGAATTGGACAAATAACATTTTATTGAAATGGAAAGTGACTGTTTGCCTGATGACTTCAAATCAGAATATGCAAAGTGTTCTTAATATGATGTATTAATAATACTCTCACATAGGGATTTTTTCATTATTCATAGGGCTCTAGTATTAAACAAAGACAGTTTAACAATGGAAATCAAAGCTCTATTTGTAAAACCACATAAACAGTGAAGAGACTTCTCTTGTTTGTTAGTCATTGGGGTTTTTTTATGATGAGTTACAGTACTTAATAGGTTCCCTTTACAGGCTTCATTTTTAGAGTTTACAGTACAGATGACAGTGAATTACTACAAAGGTACTGACAATATAAACTTCAGCTTATTCTGCTATTTTGCTTCATCCAGCACCTGACAGTGTTTAAGAAGAGTTTCATATTATCCATGATCATTCATTTGCTAGACTCTTTCATAGACTCTCAGTCAATGGATGGGACTCCGACAGACTATCACTTCATTTCACTGAGGCCAACAAACCATCGTGGTAAACTACTTGCCGAGGGCTACAGAAACATAAGCCAGTTACAGAAGTGGGACACAAGTCTGAATTTGAAATGGCAGCCTGAGGTCTTTGATTCTTCTAGTTACCAAGACATACTATTGCTACAGGTCTTCTTGAAGAGCCAGTGCCTCACAGATCTGTAATACACAGAACCCAGGTTGCCAACTGGAATGTACTAAAAAACTAAAATGTCTTCTTTTTTATGTACATACACATCACAATCATTGGTTAATAGTAACTATTTGCTAAAGACATCTCCTGTGCAGGTGTAGAATTTTACCCTAGATTTAAATGGAGATTTGAAATAACTGAACACATTTTAATTTAACTAAGATTTTATTAAGTGTCAGTATGTTTCAAAATCCATCGTAAGATTGGATTTCAAAAGAGAGATTTCATTATATATGGTTGAGGCTTGAAAAAAAATTACATATTTCACTCTCCAATGAAAGCACAGCCTCACTCATAATTGACTGAGTATTTCTTCCTCTAAATGAAAGCTAGCTAGCTAATGAAAAAAAAAATGTAATTTGTATTTATGATAGTTTTCCAGTATTAAATACATTATTCCTATATAATCTATCATGCTGAGATACAATATATAAATGATTCTCTTGCATTCGATGAAAAGGAAGGGATAAATTTTTTAAAGAAATCAAATATTGACTACACTCTAATTTTATGTAATTTATTATGAACCAGGGACTACCTACATTTATTAAAACAGCAAAATTCACTTTAGGCTAGGTTGTACAATTCTCGCTTCGGAGGAATATGATGGTTACTTTTTATTGAAATTGATTGGGATTCCCAGCTGGGATTCCATAAATTAATATAGCTTTCATGGAAATATGACTATTTGTGCCAGCTGAGAATCTGACCAAATGAACCCACTTTTGCAGACACATACTCACCAACACTAGCTGTCATTCAACAATATATCTCCTAAAATAAGGGCTATTATTACGGCTGAAGAAAAAACGACTCTCACTATCAAAGTATCCATTACTGTTAATTGCACTTTCTAGCCATGTTGGGAAAAAATCCAGCAACGGCCTATGCACAGGGAATGAAGAGTGGGTACTGCGCTGTGCGGGAGGGAGAACAAAGCCCTACCACGCACTGGAGCAGGGCGCTGCCGCTAAATATGGGCAGTTTGGGCACCTTACGTGCGTCCAGTTTCACAGCAGAAATGAAAGCACAAAGGGTTCTGAACAAGCTATCAAAAACACCTTTCAGATTTCATATTATTATTATTATGTGACATTGTCTGTGGAGGCATTTATTGGTGTGTACTCCTGGTAACATCTCGTTACATAAATTAGAGAGGAAAAACATCCAATGAAACAAAAAATATGCTATTTTAGGGAAATGTAAATTTCTGCCATGTACAAAGACGGATAAATACCATGTTTTGCATTATTTCAAAAGTAGCCATATGCCTTTAATAAATTTTCTAAATATTTTAAATTTGGGGGGAAAAATGTAGACTTCAGCCAACATTTCAGAGAAAGTTGATTTCCTGCTG
>KL267182.1:46006-61121 GCA_000699545.1 Podiceps cristatus
TCAGTCAGGAACATGAAAAATATAAAAGAAAGCTTGTTTCACTTTGAATAGAACAGTGGGGGTGAAGACACCACACAGTACTTCAGAGTTCGCTTCCTCCTGCGAAGATTTCTCTCCAAGACTTCTCAGCTACTTCTTCAGCCTTTCTATTAACTCAAAGGAGTTGTTGCTTCGAACCACTGTGCTTTTACAGCAGCCTGGAGACAAGTTTAACAGCAATCTGAACAACCCCACCAGAAACAATCCAACTTTTCCTACTTTTGGTGAAGAAATTTTTACAAGACACTACCAAAAAGATACTCCCAAGCTCCTTGATGGGAACTTGGCTTTCTCTTGGGTTTTGTAAAAATTTTTTTTATGTGTCCAGGCTCAAATTTTTCAGACCATGTATGTTCAACCAGTTTGAAGACATGGACCAATAAAATACAGGAGATGACTATATCCTGTAGCAATCAGTATAAATTTCCAGTTTCTGTTGAGCACTAGAACTACAAAACACCGAGACTGAATCTTCCCCTGAGAAGGAGAACCTCCAAATAGAGGTATCTAGATGAATCACAGAAATGGAAGTACACAGCAAGTCTGCAGCTTGATGATAATAAAGGAAAATGGCAATAAAATATTTCCTACTGAACTAGTTGCTCCCCCCATCCCAACAACCTCACCTCATGACTGTCCACGCTACTTCTCTCTCTTGGCTTTTCATTAATAGTGATCTCAATTTTCATCATAAAAATTCCTCCCTGTGAGAACTGAAAACATTTTCTTCACATAATTCCATGAGAATAGCGAGAAAGGGTGAAGCAAGGTGCCTAAATACTCTTCTGTTAGATGGTAGATGGCAATACCTAATCTTGACAAACTGACCGCTTCAGGAGTAGCTTAAAAAAATAAGCATGGTATTGGCAGCAGGTGACTGAAGTGCAAACTGGGAAATCAGTTTAGAAAAAAACCTTAAATACACTTCTTAAGAAGGTCAATACTTGTCAAACCACTCCTACTTTTACTGAAATGCTTCCCTCTTCAGTCCGTTGAGTTTTCTATTTAGCTTAACTAAGTTATTTCTGTAATTCCTGTTATGTTTTTACAGCTATACTCAAGAGACACAATGCTACCTGTGCCCATTGAACCTCTCCAGGCTGCCACATGAATTGGCTGAACTTCAGAAGTTTGGACTAGATTGGAAGATTGTGCCAATTTGTCAGTGACTCCTTACATCCTCGTGAAGGTACCCAAGAAAGAACCATTTCTCACTTTCAGACTGGGAGAAACTTTATGACCATGCTTTCACAACGAACTTAGAAAAAGGAATGGAAAAGAGCTGCTCTTTGGACACTATAAGTCCATACCAACCTGATGTAATTGAGCTTAACAGCAAGAATGAAGTATAAAAGCATATTTCTGTAGGGGAAAAAAAAAAAAAAAAAAAAAAAAAAAAGAGTTCTTTTTAAACACGCAAGTTCTTCCTGCAGCCACTCACTTTTAACATAAGTTGCATCAGGGAATCTGGTAGGAAGGAAACATTTTTATTAATTTTCCCCTTATCTGTAAGAAGAATGCTGATTTTTTTTTTTCATTTACGTTCTTTGCCTGCAGGTAGCAGACCAAGAAAATCATATAGCAGAAATTTTTCCTTTTGATTAATTTCTTTCCATGTGTTATGTTATTTCTTATATATAATTGATTTCAGGTTTTGCTCGTAGCTGTACATCTTTTTTATATCTGTACCTACTGCCTTCCTTCAATCAAGAAAGTTGAAGGAAATTACCTGAATTTTGTTAAGTTTATTAAAAAAAGAGCTCTGTGAATATTTAAATTGAGTTTTGAAATGCTAATACAAGAAAGATATTAGAGAATTTTAATAGTAGGTTCAATTTGACCCACAGACTATTGTAGAAAGGGTCAAATTTTATTCAAATTATTTCTTTACAGCAAAAAATATGAACCCTTTGATTTTATAAAAGTAGATTAATATTCTTCACTGCTAGGTCTTTTGGCACTTCAGTGCATGACAGCATTAACTGTGCTTGTATATAAACTTTTCAAAGACCTTTAAATGTTCCAGTAATTTGGAACTTCACTTTCATTAATCCTCTTGTCTTCTTTTCTCTTACCATTATCCAAGAGGCCACAACAAAACTGACAGTGCCTACACTCAGTTTGCTCTTAAAGCCAAGGACAGAATATTTCCAGTCAATAAAAGTGAAATGATGAAAAAGTGACCATTCAAAACGTGCTTAGGGAGACTTTAATTTCAAAAAATAGTAAGCAAGTCTACTGTTAATGCCAACGTTTCATTTGCATTGGAAAAAAAGATGTGCATGGAACATGAGCTGTGAAGACCCTTGCAGCTAAATGTCAGACCTTAGTTTTCAAGTAGGGGTTCATGCCAAAATACAGGTTTAGTCCTCCAATACCCTTATCCATAAAAGACTCACAGAAATTCTTTTACTGTTGGGGCTCATGCTTTGCAGGGTGCATCTTGTTTGGCTTACAGAAATCAGAAAGGACATACTTATCCCACAAATGAACTTAAGGGTTTATTCATTTTACTTCAACGTGAACACAGAGAGAATACCAAAAAAAAGGCAAGGGGTGTGTGGTACTGTTATTATGCAATGTGTACAGGCAGAAGTAATCATGAAAGATCGTACTCATTTACCAAA
Source organism: Podiceps cristatus (assembly GCA_000699545.1). Classification (NCBI taxonomy): domain Eukaryota; kingdom Metazoa; phylum Chordata; class Aves; order Podicipediformes; family Podicipedidae; genus Podiceps; species Podiceps cristatus. The sequence continues at coordinate 48,673 of KL267182.1, forward strand.
TTAAGAGTATGATGTTTTGCCAAAGAACTGAAATTGTTTTGAGTTTTATGAAAGGCACTTACAGAAACTTCCTCTCAAATCTTCCCACCTGCAGACAATCCAAGTGTTGCCATACTATAAAACCCTCACAGTAGGGATCTTTCTAAATGTGTCTCTAAAATGCCATAAGGAACAACCTTTTTTAAAAAAAAAATGCAATGCACATAGTAACAGTACAGAAGATTTAATAGTTGCAACTTCATTCTGGAATTCCTACTTCTAGAAAAAAAGGTCAGTGGAATTTTTAATAGTGTCTTCTTTGGTTCTATGATGCCAACATGACTGCAAAACTGGCAGCAGTGAATTCAGAGGCATCTTAACTGATCCCATGCCACTATTTGAAAATAAAACCTACGAAGTGTGTTTCAGTACTCTAAAGAATGAAACAGAAGGTTATGTGGATCTTCTAGAATTAGAAACATTGTTCTGTCTTCTGACAAAAAGTGACAGTGTAAGTTTCATCTTAGGAAGGGCTTTTCTTAAAAGTATTAATTATGATGTATTTATATCATTTGGAAAATAACAGAAATAACAGTATTTGTTACTAGGGGTAACAATAAAAAGTGGGTAACTGAAATATAGAAAGTGATTTAAACCATAAAAGAAGGGGGAAGAGGTTTTTGCATCAGGAAGTCACCTACTGTACAGTCACTTATCCTGATTCAGCTGCTATTTTTCTTCCTGAATACACAAGTAAAATAGCCAATTATGTCCAAACTAACATTTTCTCAACACTTATACATGTTAGGAGAACTGTATCACATCTTTCAGCAAGTTAGGGGCCTCAGTCCCACGATTTTTCAATGAGCTTTTTGGAGGATCCTCCTGAAGACCTTTGAATATCCTTGGAAAGCCAGACCTTTGCTCCCAGCAAACCCTCAGCTGAGCAGACACACAGTCCACTTCAGACCTTTCACATGTCTCACCAGTTCCTCTTGCCAGATTTAACAGAAAAACTTGAGACAACAGGTAATTAATACCTTTTACAATTAAATATGCACATTTCCTGGGTCTACTTTTGCTTAATCCATGCAGTGTCAGTAAAACAAATTAACAAGGCCTGCCTTAATGGCTAAAAAAAAAAAAAAATATTGTTTTTACCATATAGCGTTAACACACCTGAGCTAGGATTGAAATGCAAGGTGTCAGTGCAGCAAATTCAGGGAAATCAATCCCAAGGCAGGTGTTTACCTCACAGTAAAACTGAAATGACTTTTCTCTACTGTGTTTTCACTTAAGCAATTTGTGTGTGTAAACTTCTCAATCTGAAACATTTTGACATGCTCAAGGCCTAAACATTCAATAAAAAGCACAGAAAGTGAGCATTAAAGAGCACACCTTTAGTGACTATGAATGGACAGCAAGCTGCATAGGCTGTTTATTAAATATTTCTTTCCTTCTGTCTACAACATATATGGTGGCACTGGTTTTTTAGAACAAGCATTGTACTTTTATATTAGAGAGTGAGGAAACAGAAATATTCACAAAAAAAAAAAAAATAAAACCAAACCCAAATCATTAACTACTCTCTCACACGCAAGATTGCAAGTAATCGATTCCAGTTGAAACCAGATTTTAGAAACTCTTAACAGGTGCTAATAATGTCAAAAGTCAATTCATAAACTGTACCCCTAACTGCTCTAGACTCGTTCCTCTTACTACTGTCCCATCTTGCTTACCCATTTACCAATTTCATCAGCCACCCCTGCAGCCTCCGAGACTGACAATGAACTCTGAAAGCACTCATGGTTAGAAGGTGGCATCTCAGCCAGTCAAGATTGTTACTTCTTGTACGCTATCGATCATAGCAAAAAAAATCCAGAGGATCAAGTTTTCACAGAGATCTTGTCAAACACAAAGATATGGAGAGAAAAGACGACTTACTGTCTCTCTTAACTGTCTTAATTCTACCTACAGTCATAACAGCTTCACAGCAGATGCTGTTCTGTGTATTTCTGGTGGTACAAGAGGAGGAAGAAAAGAGGAGGGGTGCCAGGGGGAGAACCCTGACTCAATACCCTACTGAAAGCACAGCAGCAACACAAAACTACCACAGTACCACAATGCAACGATTTTCCTGAAGGGAATTTTTAAATAAAGTCTACAAAGCAAACAGGAGGTTGGGCATAAAGCTCTCAGAGGTGGATCTGTGATGCTTACAGATAACCTTCTACATTAGGAATAATTTTGCAATGGTACTTTATCAGTATTTTTTTTAAATGTAACAGAGCGAACAAGGAAAGTTTCCTGTTTGCTTATACAGAAGTATTATCCCTGAAGCATTTTTCCCTGGATTATGGTATATTTTATAGTCTTTAAACCCATCATTTATTTCTGTATGATTCCTATCTGCTGACTTTTACAAAACAATTTTTGAAACTACTGGCAATCTAATTTGAAATACTAGCAATGTAATTTGCCCCATGATACATGGCTAATATTGATGAAAATACTATCCAGTTCCAGTGGATTGTTTCAGCTAGATAAGTATGGAAATAATTTTAAATTTACAGGCTTAAAAAAAAAGAAAAAGAAATGAAAGAAATCATGTGTGTAAGAAGATGACTTCTTAATTCTGTTTCTTTCACTAAAATTATAGGTATCTATATAATAAAAATTCAAATATTTGATGCTTCATACATCTATGAGAAGTGTCATTGATTTTTATATCTATACCAGTGTATAGAAAAGGAAAAAACGTATGAGATATTTGGAACTTTTTTCTTTTTAACATATGATCATGTTATTTTCTACAGGTAAGGTATTCTAAGTTTTGATATTCACCTCTCCAATAAAGGAAACTCCCTCCTCTGGCATCTTACAACCAATAAAGCATACAAAAATAAAAGGTGCAATTTTAGGAAAATACTCAGATTCCCTTTTCATTTTGTTTTAATCCCATAGGTTTGGGTTTTTTTTTTCATTCAACCGAAGAGAACAAGGAACAGACACATCTACACCAACCAGTGAACACCTGTCAAATAACATCTATGGTGTGCTGCTCTGAACAGTCCAGTCACATCCTCTGCCGATTCAGGATCCAGAAATTTTCAGTGAATCCCTTCCAGACACAGCAAACTGTGATACTGGTAAGCAACACAAGCTTCTTTGCGTGTCCCAGTCTCACCATTCACAATCCCAACGATTGAAGTAACACGCCGCCTGTTACTCAGGATGCTTTTCCCTATAGCCTGTCTCCCAAGTACTGCTGTAGCAAAGCGGTTTCAAACACCATACCCCAAATAGAATGGATTTTATCTTGCACATGGCCAGATCACGCTCAGAGCACAGAGCTTTCCAGAGCAATGAAAAAGCTGTAAAAGTTCACTCTTTACCTCCAACTCCAATGCAGCCCTTACTCCAAACACAGAACTTCTCTGGCAATCACGTGAGTAGTGAGTGACAGATACTGGTATTTGCTAATCACTGCTCTCACTCACCTGCTGGAGGGAAAAATGTGATGCAAGTAGGAGCACTTTGAAGCCACTAATGATGCTGCTGCAGTGTATTTAATGGCCAGCATGTTAGCTACGATGAAAGAGGAACCTCACATCAAGTACATTAAGGGATCAGAGGAATACATACTCATTACTCACTGTAATTTTACATCCCCAGTTTCAAGACAAAATACTGACATTTTTCTCATACAGCAGACACCCTATACTGCTATAGAAAATTAAGGAGCCTTTTTTCTTCTGTTTATTTAATACTTCCTATTTTTGTACGTAGCTGAAGATTATTCTTGTTCATCTCTTGTTTCTAGCTACATTACCTCAGATGGAAACTGGTCTCTCATCTCTGTACGTCATCATGCAATTACATCAAAAAAGCAGAAAAAAGGAATCTGGATATTTTAGGTCCAAAAATCAGCAGTGAACTCATGACATCTCTCATAGGTTGCTGCTTCTCTTCAAATTACTATCACTTTTTTTCCCCCATCTTTTCTAATATAAACAAAACAGAGCATGCTGCAGAAAAATGAGCCCGTGAAAGACAGCCCAAATTCAATCTCTAATAACATGATCAAAGCTACAGAGCTTGTATGTAGAATTCAGTGCCAATTTGGGTTAGACCTCAATAAAAAGTAAGCACACCTAAACCAATCCGTAACTCAATAAGACAGTTAAAGGAAAAACTTTAAAAAACACAGCAGGTGATATAATAGACACATGGAAAAAAACACCATGCTTAAAGGAACTGGTTGTTCAAAAGCAACAGCAAAGGAAAGTTGAGATGTTAGGAATTAGCTAAAGCACAAACTTCGTGATCTTTGTCTTGAAGATGCATACTAGAATGAATGGTAATTTAACTTGGTGAGATCCTTATAATTTGACAAATATAATAAAAATACCACTTAACAAAGAGCCACAGAATTATGTAATTAGTTACTTACATTCTTAGAGCTTTGCATTTGAAATAACTACAGGGGATTCGTTATTTTTAATCCCATAATGGAGTTTATCAATACACAGAACAAAACTGAAGTGTCTCCAATTAGAACTAAATCTTTAGATCAGATTGTAAAAGAAATGAATGGTTTATATTTTTAATAGACACCAAGTAAACTGAAAAAAAGTCAGGTGGAATAAAATGCAGTGTTTAACCACAACAAGCCACAAAATGAGCATCAGCAGTGTCCCTCCAGTGTAAAGCAATCCCAACCTGAGGGTCCACTGCAAAGGAATACTAATGCGTATTTTCTTTCCTGCGGATACTCAGATCTCATTTTGCCCACTAGATTGTCAGTTATGATTAGTTACAATAATAACAGTTGCTGTAGTTTATAATGATGCACCGTAAGAATGAAATGTGTTTTGGTTTTTTAAGATCTTCAAAGAATAACAGCATTACAGCATTTATTGCATTGACCGAAAATATAATGGACTACTAACCTGTGCTTCATCAGCATGTACATCTTACAATCACCATGAAAAAAATGGACTTTCATCATCACACCTCAGGAATATATAATATAAGCACAAATATAAGTAGCTTAGGTCACATACAGAATAGGATTTATTGAAAAATAATATTTATATGTCATTTACAGTTATATGTCTTTATATATACAGGTACATAAACCTAAAAATACAAATAAGCAAACTGCACCTTTTAAAATGAACTTTAAGTGCATGTTTCAATATACTTGATTTCTTTAATATCCCTGCTTACTTTTGTACTACTTTAATTTGATTCCTCATGGGTAGGAATTGCAAGGTTGCACAAAATACACTGCATTTTCCCCAGAGTTGGCATAACCTGCTGGGTTTCTGAGCTAATCACTAATTAATAATTTGAAAACACAAAGTCATTATGTCATTTCCAGACAATGAGCTTTTAAATGGTGCATGTTATGTCCTAGCCTTTTCAGTAAGAAAAAAAAAAAAAAAAAGTTTTTTCCCTTTGGAAACCAGATGGCTGCTAAGTGTTATTATGAGGCTATGTAAATCTCAAAGCAATAAGCATCATATAAAAACAAGAATTCATTCTCCTCTCCTCTTATCATGATTGTTGTTTTGCTGAACCAACTTCTGGAATAATACAACTCCTACAAATCAGGCCACTGGATGCTTTGGTGACAATGAGCTGATAACCCATTTCCTCCTTCTTTTCCATAGCAAATAGGAGTTCTGAAAACATTTTTCACCTAGACTTTCAACCTTCTTAGTATCTTGTTCTACATGCCAAACTTAAATGAGGCAATCTTATTCCAGGCTGAGTCTTCTCAGAAAACTTACTCACTTGAAAACTTTACTGGCTCCACTACTATTACAATTTGATTATCAAAATATCCTTGACTGGCTTATGTTTTGCTTTTGGTTTGGCCAAGGTTTTTCCCTATTACAAAAGAAATCCAGAAGAATTATTTGTTATTTTCTCTCACGTAAGGAGTAAACACCTGCACCTTCATGGAAGCACCAATTTCACCCTACAACTAAAACTCCACACTTCAAAGAAGCATTTCAAAGTTCAACTAATACAGCTGCATCACTTTGCAGTGCTCTACTTTACAATACTTGCAGATTACTCTAAATAAGCTTAAATTGCTAGGGATGCCCAAAAAGATAACTAAGAAACTAAATTCCAAATACTGATTCCCAAAGAAAATTAGCTTCTAAATATTTAGAAGTACCTTGACTGACAAAATATACACTTTTAAAAACTTTCTGTGAAGGTAAATATTTTGAAAAGGTCTGGTATGGAAAGAAGCTGTAAAAAAAAAAAATATGGATTGAAATGTCATTCTATATATCTTAGTCCTACTTTTAGTTCTTGTTTTTATGTTTTTCCACGACACATTCCCTACTACTAAATTTTACTACTGAATTTTATCATTTTGTATTTTAAATCCTTTCACATGGCATTTAATATTTATGGAAACATCTCACTATTCTTCCTGCCTAATTCTATCAGATTGTGTCATTTTACAATGCAAATAAAGAGTACTGAAAATTATGTACTACTGCTATTGGTTTATCATGAAATAATGTCAAAATATGAATAAAGAAGTAATCCACAAAATAAATTGAAACTCTTTTCCCCAACAAACTTGTCAAATGTAATTTACCTTAATGAAAAAATCTTATTTGCCAAAACATTACCCAGTAAATAATTGCCCCGTTTTTAAAACTTTCTGCCATAGCTACTAACATATCTGTCTGATCTAAGTGAGCCTGTTTGAGCAGGGGTTTGGACAAGATGACCTCCAGAGGTCCCTTCCAACCTCAACCATTCTGTGATTCTGTAATGATATCAGGAGATGTTGCACATTTTCTTGTCCTATCTCATCAAGAGTCAAAAAAAAAAAATAGAGCACTCCAGTATTCTAGCGCTTCCAACTCCAGCATCAAATAGACTTAAAGGTGAAAAAATAATAATATTCTTTAATTCCTCCAAAACTATCAAACCTAGAATGAATGTTCTGGTGAGATTTTAATTACATACAAGCCATCTGTAGCACTGAGGCAATAGTTTCAACAGATGCATGAATACAATTAACACTGCCCGCATTAGAGCCATGGAAGGTTTGACTATAGTTTAGAGAAGTTCTTCAGTCCATCTTTCCTTCAGTTTTACATCATAAATGCATTTCTTCTCTCTGCTGTTTTTCTATTTCAAGCATATGAAACTTTCACTGACATTCTTCATGTGACATTCTTCATACATGCACAAGCACAGCCCTGGAAAGCCAAAGCTCAATGTACATACATGTTGCAACTTAAATTTACTGCTAAGTTTCTTATAAATGTGGCTCCTGCATATTGTGCAACTGCTGTAATGCAAGGTTGAACTTATTTTAGTATTAATGGAATTGTTTTTTATAATATAGTATTAACAGTACCTGTTTAACTTTGAAAGTGTAACATTTAGAAGTTCAACATGTTTAGTAATCATACAAGATCCACTATAGTGTTTTGTTTCATGTTGCACATGGTATTCATAAAAGAATAATGTTTAGTTAACTGAATTTGGTACAAGAGCTACAGATGTCACAGAATCACAGAATGGCAGGGGTTGGAAGGAACCTCTAAAGATCATCTAGTCCAACTACCTGCCAGAGCAGGGTCACCCAGAGCAGGTCGCACAGGAATGCGTCCAAGTAGGGACTGAATATCTCCAGAGAAAGAGACTCCACACCTCTCTGGGCAGTCTGTGCCAGTGCTCTGTCACCCTCACAGTAAAGTTCTTCCTCATATTCAGAGAGAACTTCCCATGTTCCAGTTTGTGCCCATTGCCCCTTGCCCTGTCATTGGGCACCACTGAGAAGAGTCTGGCCCCATCCTCTTGACACACACACTTAAAATATTTAGAAGCAAAGATAAGGTCCCCTCTCAGTCTTCTCTTCTCCAGGCTAAACAGCCCCAGCTCCCTCAGCTTCTCCCCATAGGAGAGATGCTCCAGTCCCCTCATCATCTTTGTACTCTTCCAGAGCCCAGAACTGGACACAGGACTGCAGATGGGGCCTCACTAGGGCAGAGCAGAGAGGAAGGATAAGCTCCCTCAACCTGCTGGCCACCCTCAATGCACCCCAGGATGCTGTTGGCCTTCCTTGCTGCAAGGGCACATTGCTGGTTCATGGTTAGTCTACCATCCCAGGTCCTTCTCCGCAGAGATGCCTTCCAGCAGGCCAATCCCTAATCTGTACCGGTGCATGGGGTTATTCCTTCCCAGATGCAGGACCCTGCATTTGCCCACGTTGAACCTCATGAGGTTCCTCTCTGCCCAACACTCCAGCCTGTCCAGGTCCCTCTGAATGCCAGTGCAGCCTTCAGGGGTATCAGCCAGTCCTCCCAGTTTTCTATCATCGGCAAATGTGCTGAGGGTACACTCTGTCCCTTCATCCAGGTCATTGAAGAACACATTGAACAAGACTGGGCCCAATACAGACCCCTGAGGAACACCACTAGCTACACACCTCCAATCAGTCTCTGTGCTGCTGATCACAACCCTCTGAGCTCTGCCATTCAGCCAGTTCTCAATCCATGTCACTGTCTATTAGTCTAACCCACAGTTCCTCATCTTACCTGTGAGGATGTTACAAGAGACGGTATCAAAAGCCTTGCCGAAGTCAAGGTAGACAACATCCGCTGCTCTCCCGCCATCCACCCAGCCAGTTAAGCATCATAGAAGGCTATCGGATTGGCCAAGCATGATTTCCCCTTGGTGAATCCATGTTGACTACTCCTGATCACCTTCTTTCTACATGCCTAGAGATGACCTCCAGAATAAGCTGCTCCATCACCTTTCCAGGGATGGAGGTGAGGCTGACTGGCCTGTGGTTTCCCGGGTCCTCCTTCTTGCCCTTCTTGAAGACTGGTGTGACACTGGCTTTCCTCCAGTCCTCAGGCACTTCTCCTGTTCTCCATGACCGACGGTGAGTGGCCTGGCAATGACAACTGCCAGCTCCCTCAGTACTTGTGGATTCATCCCAGCAGGACCCATGGATTTGTGGGCCTCCCATTTGCTTAACTGGTCTCTAACCCGATCTTCCTCAACCAAAGGAAGGCCATCCTTTCTCCAGACCTCCTCTCTTACCTCCAGGGTCTGGGATTCCCGAAGGCCAGCCTTAGTAGTAAAGAATGAAGCAAAGAATGCATTTGGTAACTCTGCCTTCTCTGTATCCTTCATCACCAGGGCATCCACCTTAATCAGCAGAGGGCCCATGTTTTCCCTAGTCTTCAGTTTGCTAACGATGTATTTGAAGAAGCTGTTCTTATTGTCCTTGATATCTCTTGCCAGATGTCATCTATCTGGACATCTGTAAGGCCTTTGGCACAGTCCCCCACAACATCCTTCTCTCTAAATTGGAGAGATAAGGATTTGATGGGTGGACTGTTCAGAGGATAAGGAATTGGTTGGATGGTTACATCCAAAGGGCAGTGGTCAATGGTTCAATGCCCACACAGAAACTGGTGACAAGTGGTATCCCTCAGGGGTTCATACTGGGACCAATACTGTTTAATATCTTCATCAATGACATCGACAGTGGGATCAAGTACACCCTCAGAAGGTTTGCAGGTGACACCAAGCTGAGTGCTGTGGTTGATAAGCCCGCAGGACAGGATGCCATCCAGAGGGACCTGGACAAGCTTAAGCAGTGGGTCCGGGTGAACCTAATGAGGTTCAATAGGGCCAAGTGCAGGATCCTGCACCTGGTTCAGGGCAATCCCCAGTATCGATACAGGCTGGGGGATGAAGGGATTGAGAGAAGCCCTGCAGAGAAGGACTTGGGGTACTGGTGGATGAAAAGCTGGACATCAGCCAACAATGTGCGCTCACAGCCCAGAAGGCCAACCGTATCCTGGGCTGCATCACAAGAAGCGTGGCCAGCAGGTCAAGGGAGGGGATTCTCCCTCTCTACTCCACTCTCATGAGACCTCACCTGAAGTACTGTGTCCAGTTCTGGGGTCCTCAATACAAGAAGGACATGGGCCTGTTGGAGTGGGTCCAGAGGAGAGCTACAAAAGTGATGAGAGGGCTGGAGCACCTCTCCTATGAGGACAGGCTCAGAGAGTTGGTGTTGTTCAGGCTGGCTAAGAGAAGGCTCTAGGGAGACCTTACTGCAGCCTCTCAGTACTTAAAGGGGGCTTATAAGAAAGATGGAGACAGACTGTTTATCAGGGTGTGTTGCAACAGAACAAGGGCTAACAGTTTTAAACTAAAAGAGGGTAGATTTAGACTAGATAGACAAAAAAAAAAAAAAATTATAATGAGGGTGGAGCAACACTGGACCAGGTTGCCCAGAGAGATGGCAGATGCCCCATCTCTGCAAACATTCTAGGTCAGGTTGGGCAGGGCTCTGAGAAACCTCATATAGTTGAAGACGTCCCTGCTCATTGCAGGGGGGTTGGACTAGATGGCCTTTAAAGGACCCTTCCAACTCAAACTATTCTGTGATTCTATGAATTCAGTCTGTAGGAAGGCCAGCTATGCCATGCCAGCACTGACCTGGAAACACAGTACTGCTTCTCTGATACTATTTATCATACTTGTTTAAAGATTAAGACGCTGCTTTTACACAACAGCCTTAAAACAATTATACCTTAATGGAAGAGAAGTCACTGTAGCATTTTGCCTAGTGTTCAACAAAATTTTCCTTTTCACTTTCAATCCATTTCTCTTCATTATAACTCCTCTAAAGATACTAAGTTTTTTTATATGTTTATACCTTCAAATACTAACAGCCTTTTGTCATGACCCTTTAAATTATCACCTTACTAAAAGGCAAGTGTTCTTAGAATTTAATCTTTCTCACATACTACAGCCTAAGAGTTACTCAGATATCTCACTGCTTGATCCTTTGAGCCCCCTCTTTTTTTTTTTTTTTACATCTTCTAATACTAAGGTGAATAGAACTGAATATAGCACAATTTCTGCATACAGTTTCTGCTTCACATGGATCAAAAAAGCAGAAGATAGCAAACGTGTGACTGCCACACCACAGAGAGCTCTGGAAAAAGAGAGGAAACTTATGACACTTGGTGTAGAACGAGGACTATACTAGGGATTGAATCAGATGCTATCCATTACAGATACACAACCAACTCAAGTTGTACTATTAAACACTGTCAATTTCAAGACTACTTTCAGAAGAAGAGGCTTGAAATCAATGTATAAAATACAACAGCAATATTGATAATAATGGTCAGCCATGGCCAATAATACAGAAGGAAACACTAAAAACATCTCACTGCACTGCTTGTCACAGGCTGTATAACATTGTTATGCCACATGGTAACAGAAATTCTTCCAAAAAATATTAGATTTTCAAGATGGACATCTTTATAGAAGAGACATTGCTACTAAAAAATAGAAGTATAAACCACTATAGTCTGCAACAATATGAAATTTCACCGTGCATTACAATGTTATGTTACTCTTGTGGGTGAAGTTTAAGGAGGAGAACTATCGTTTATCTTCCCAGTTTGTGCCAAAACACTTGAAAATATTTAAAGATTTGCAAGGTAAGAAAACCAGACCACGGAATAGCAGTCAGAAGCTGATGTTCATTTTTACTGGTCAATTCCTTTATCTACATTTTACTTTCCTCCTCTTCCTTTCCTCTGCTATCATTGCCACTCAACTGCCATCAAATACAACAGTTCAATATACTTTAAACATTTTACAGTGGATTTGTATATCATGACCTTCAATAATATTAGACTATTATACCAATACTAGTAGAGAAGCTATTGTTAACATGTCATTACCAACATTTAATTGCTACTTGTTTAGCACAAGGCTGTTGGATATTTTTTTTTATGTGTAGAAGTTTTCTTGATGTCCCAGCAAAAGAAACACTCAGAATAGGATTTTTTTTCTCATTATCAATATCCAGGTTTGAAATATATTTAAAGGGTTATTCTGTTGCCAGTTAATTTCTTCAGATGTCCTTCCAGTTTTCTCTGGCAAGCAATATCAAATTTCAGGGAGTAGCACACAATACAAACCAATATATTTTTGCCTTCACCAAAACAGGTAATACCAGATGAAGGAATGTGTCTTGTTTTTAACTTAGAAAAGAAAGCAACAGGGCGAGGGGGAAAGGCTGTGAACAGAAATTTGGATCAGTCTTCAAAAAAGTATGCTTTCTTCCCTGTCACCAAAGGCCCTCATGGTGCTCCCTTCCTTACGTGCTTCGCAGGCGTCCATCATGACATTCACAAGCCTTTCTGCCTAGAACCAAATACTTTTCCATTATCTCACTTTGTGGGGCACAGCCTTCCAACATAAGATAGAAACATAAAGATGTCACATTTGGTTTAAGCCTCAGAGCCAAGAACAGGGTAAGGCCTACTGCTGCTAGCCACTGCCAGGAAGAGGACACTTTGGTCTACACCAGTATAGCTGATTTATGACCACACATATGCAAGGTCACTCCCAGAGTCCTGAAGGAGCTGGCTGATGTG
>KL267184.1:0-24383 GCA_000699545.1 Podiceps cristatus
CCCCCCAACCCGTCTCTTCTCTGGACTGCACAAGCCCAGCTCTCCCAACCTCTCCTTGTATGTCTTCTGCTCCAGCCCCCAAACAGCTTGGTAGCCCTCCACTGCAGTTGCTCCACTTTGTCAATGACTTTTTGTACTGGAGAGGACGGAAACTGGACAAAGTACACCAAATTTAGTTTCACGTGTGCTGAATATAAGGGAATTTGATATCTGCAAAACCACTGAGAGTGCACCTCACCCTGTTGTCCAGATTGTTAATAAAGATGTTGAACTCTATTGGCTTTGGTGGCTCTGGTCACCATCCACCTAACCAATTTCCACCTATCCTGTAGTCCAAACCTCTTGTCCATGCCTCACCAGTTCGTCTATAAGGATACTGTAGAAAGTCTTGCTAAATTCAAAGCAAACAGTTTGTCCTGCTTTCCTCTTGTCTGACTGCCAGCCACCTCATCACAGAGGGCTGTCAGGCTGGTCATCACCTCTGGCAAACCCCCTCTGGTTGTACCCAAGCACTTCCCCATCTTTCATGTTCTTGGAAATGGCTTCCAGGAGGATCTGCTCCATAATTTCCTGTAACTGAGGCAAAATGGTCTCTTTAGCCTCAGAATAAAATGAAAGTCCAAATATTTCTGTACATTAGAAACAACTCCTAATGCTCCTGTTCAACCTCTTAATAAATGATCTGGATGATGGGATTCAAAGCACTCTCATCAAGTTTGCTGATGACACTAAGCTGTGTGGTGAGGTGGACATTTCAGAAGCCAGAACCATCTTACAGACAGACCTGGACAGTCTGGAGGAGTGGGCTAGCAAGAACAGCATGTACAGCTGGGGAGCAGCCTCGCTGAAAAGGACCTGGGGATTCTGGCAAACAACAAGTGGTGTTGGATCCCGGGCTGCATCCACGGGGGCATTACTAGCAGAGATAGAGACATGATCATCCCACTCTACTCAGTGCTTATCAGGCCACGCCTGGAATACTGTTCACTTCTGGTCCCCACAATTCAGTAGAGATACTGACAGGCTGGACAGGACCCAAAGGAGGGCCACAAAGATGATCAAAGGGCTGTAGAACCTACCCACCCTTTGAGGAAAGACTGAAGGAGTTAGGTCTCTTCTCCTGTAAGAAGAGAATACTGTGATGAGGTCCCTCGAGAAGATATGGCTCGGGACCTCATCACAGTATTCCAGTGCTTAAAGGACAGCTACAAAGAGAATGGAGGCTCTCACTTCACAAGAAGCCACATAGAGAAGACAAGGGACAACAGGTACAAGTTGTACCAGGAGAGGTTTCATCTCGATACAGGGAAGAAAATTTTTACAGTGAGTTCACTGGAAGAACCTCCCCAAGACATGATAGAGTCTCCATCACTTGAATACAGGGAAGAAAATTTTTACAGTGAGGACAATCGTTCACTGGAAGAACGTCCCCAAGACATGATAGAGTCTCCATCACTTGGGGTTTTCAAGATACAATTGGACAGGGTGCTAGATAATGTCATCTAGTTTCCCTTTCCTACAAAAGGTTGGACCAGGTGACCTTTTGAGGTCCCTTCCAACCTGGGCTATCCTATGATTCTATAATTCTTGTTTACAAGCAATAAGAGAGCATGTAATTACTCAATTTATGAGTTTTTAAGACAACTATAGAATAAAATTGGACCAGAATCAGGAAAAGACACGAATGTCCCCAGTTCCATGTCACTGCTTTATTGAAAAATGTGGCCAAATATTTTTTGACCATTATTCCTTTCCCCCTTATGGACAGTGTGTTACTTAGTCTGTTCACTTCCAGTGGACGTAATTCCCGGTATCAGTTTCTATCGGCACAGGCCTGCTCGAGCTGGAAACTGCTAATCAGAGCAAACCTGGAGGACAACTACAGTCGGGGGCAAGGGGTGCATATGAGCCGCTTTTGCAAGCCGAGACACAAGTGCAGCCGCCCAGCCCGAGGGAGCGATGGCGAGGGGAGCAGGCACGGGCTGAGGAACGGCACACGTCTCTCCAGACACCATCGCCTCCGGGGGAGATGTGGCAGCGGGGAAAGCGGTTCGCATCCCTCCACTGCGCTTCACAGCCTGGTGAAGAGCAGCCTCCTCCTCAACCGGCTGGCAGGCTGGGTGTGAAATGCAGCTCGCTCTGTTCCATGGCATCCTGCATACCGGATGAGGAATCCTGGCCGGGGAAGGGAATGTAAGGGGCAGAGAGGGAGCGAGCTGGGGCCTCTCTAACTGCCTCGGCGGGGTCTGGCAGAGCTCTGCTGCTGGAGCCCTTCAGCACGGCAAAGGGCCCGGCGCAGTGTAGCAATGCCATTCCCTCCGTGCCTTCAAAACTGAGCTCTGTCATCACTTCTGCTGCCTCCCTCGCCTCTCTTCTAAAGAAAAAAAGGCTGCTTTTTGAAATTTCTGGAGCAAGATGTTCTCTGAAAGTTGCCTTTTGCTGATCCCACCCTGAACACACAAAATGTTGCAGCATTTGGGAACATGCGTGAAGAAGAAAAGCTCAGTGCTGGATTAAAGCCACTTTTGGCAAAAGATAAAAGACAGTCTCTCTCTCCCTCGCACACACGCACACACAAACAGGAAGAAAAGCTCTCAGGGGCACAATCAATTACAGTTCATATCTCTTCTGGGCTGTCAGAGACAGTCACTGGCACGGGCCCTGCTGGAGTGCAAACCCAAAAGGGATTTACAAAAACAAATCCTCAGCTGGTATATACCTTGTATACCAGTATAGCCCACAGCAATTTGTAGAACAGGAGGAAGAAGACTAATATATGGTGATACGCAAGCACAATGAATATTTTTCTCTTAATTGAATTTCCTCTGGCCTTCTGTAGTGAACTGACTGAAACAAAGGCTCTGCTGTCTCATGCTGTTCATGAAAAGTTTGAGATTTTTGGAAATATAAACTCAGTCCCAACCAGGACAGACATAATCTTTATACATAGCTGTATGTATAAATGTGGATACAAATAGGAAATTCTAAAAATATTTAACTTGGAAAACTGAGTATCCGATATGAAATGCAGACCTTCTGATGGTGTAGTGTCTTGTCCATTCTGCTGCTGCTGGAAGTGACTGTAATACTGGCCAGAGTATGGATAGGAAACTGAGAGAAATCCCACTGGAAGTAACTTGCAAATGTCACCAGACCTTCCTTGACAGAACCAACAACATGCATTTTATCAGTTACAACAGTGACACACAGCTCAAGTGCAAGTATTTGCAATGAACCCAGACTTAAACATTTATTCTGTTATCAGGTGATCAGTGCTAGGTCGTCGTGACAACCGTGTAAATCCAGACTAACGCTGCTAATGTGAACAGTGGGGAGCTGCGCTGCGGCCGTGAAGGGAAACGCTGTGTTCGCTGGATCGGGTTATACAAAGTATTGGGACAAGAAGTGCAAATTTTTCTGCAGGAATACGTGGGTTTAACATTGGAGAAGGATTAAAAACAAGCTGGGCTGAAAAGCAATGACTTGAGAGCCGTTCTCATCCAGCACACACTTTGGGTTTGTTAGGAGCAGAGCCGTGACTGTAAAAGCCCTGTCCCTCAGGCTCCCACCAGGCTCCAAAGCCTCCTCTGGCAACAGATGAAAAGGACTACAGATACTTAATAGATGCCCCATGTCCATGGGGCAGGCTGAGAAATGTCGTGGGTGATGTTAGGGGGACGTGGGTCTCGGCATCCCCTGTGCGCTGCCCTCCTGGGAAGCAGCAGCCTGGGCTCCGGCTGGCATCACCTCTTGGTGCGAGGGGTCCTGCATCGGGGTGTGACCTGGGCAGGGGCTTGCCTAGACCAGACATGCCACTGACGGGGACATCCAAGCCCCGGACACAAAAGTACCACAGAGAAAGGCACATGGCAGATGCATCCTCAGCCCATGTTTTTGAAATCGTTTCCTCCTACATTATGAGCACAAGCCTTATGAGGAGCGGCTGAGGGAGCTGGGGTTGTTTAGTCTGGAGAAGAGGAGGCTGAGGGGAGACCTCATTGCTCTCTACAACTACCTGAAAGGAGGTTGTAGCGAGGTGGGGGTCGGTCTCTTCTCCCTAGTAACAAGTGATAGAACAAGAGGAAATGGCCTCAAGCTGCGCCAGGGGAGGTTTAGGTTAGATATTAGGAAAAACTTCTTCACCGAAAGGGTGGTCAGGCATTGGAACAGGCTGCCCGGAGAAGTGGTTGAGTCTCCATCCCTGAAGGTATTTAAAGAATGGATAGATGTGGTGCTTGAGGGCATGGTATAGATGGACTTGGCAGTGATGGGTTAACGGTTGGACTCGATGATCTTAAGGGTCTTTTCCAACCTTGACAATTCTATGATTCTATATGGCTTACTCCTGCTAAGCACCAGCAAGAGCTTTGAGTGAGCAGAAATCACAGTCTGCTCACAAATGTGTCAGAAGAGGGAAACTAAGAGTAGCCAATAATTTGTCATGAATTAACTGATGTGAGACACATGTAAGGTACAGAGGAACTGATATGTCAAAGTGACATAAAAAATTGTTGAAATTCCCTGGGTAACTGCTACCATCAATTACTCCACTTCAGCTTTTGGGCCAACATCCAAGGGCAGGCACAGTATTTCAGTCACTTCTCTGAATGCTTGCACCAGAGGAATCTCAATGATTGTGCAAGCTACACAAACTTGTTAGATCATTATACCATAGTCCTCAAATAGCCATGCAACTGCTTGTAAAGGTGCTTGTAAAGGATGTTCTTTGGGTGTCTTTGGGGCCCCTATGGCTGCAGGGCTGGTGCACCCTGCTGATTCAGCTGTGCATGCCTGAGCAGACCTGGAGAACACTGAGGTGCCGCTCAGGGCTCCGTTTGCCTGCCACGCTCAAACCTCCGAGGCTTTCCCGACGCTTCGGGCTGTAGCCAGCAGGTAAGCGCAGGCCTGTGCGATATTGCTCTCCATCTCCAGCCAGTTCCAGTTCTCCATCTCCCTGCCCACTCCCTTCTCAAGCCTGATGCAAATGTATTGCTTATTTATTTTGATGTTACATTCAGTTTATCTCACATCCTTCTTAAATTTTCATTTCTGGCTTTGTTGCAGATTTTTGTGGTCCAAGGGCAGAGGTGCTGTCTGTGAGCGCAGGGAGGGAAGCGGCATAAATTGAGAGCCTGGCCTGGGGGGCAGCAGGGACCCATCTCACCCAAGGGAGCCTGGAGAGCTGCTTCGGATTTTAGGAATCCAGGAGGCCCTGATCCAGGCAGTAGAATCACAGTAATAAATAAAAAATTCAATTTAAAGCTGCAACAAAGAGAAGTTATGAGTGTAAATTAGAAGCCTAAATCCTACTCGACAGCTCTTAAGATCTGGGGCAGTGATTTGAGCCACATGTCTGATTACAGTAATGGCATATTTTAGTGTTGCTTGTAACTAAGCTTAATCTTCGCCATCCTCGGTACCTCAGTGTCTACATAGGGCTATCTCTGCATTACAGGCCTGGGCAGCTGGTGTGGGCAGAGGAGCCCGAGGGCGGCATTGGTTTGGGGAATGGGGCCAAGATCAGACCTTCTGGTTCCGAGCAGGGGCTGAAGGCTTCTGTGGTTATAAGGGAAGAGGGAGCAGCTAGAGCAATTAACAGCCTGGTTTCTGGTGAGCAGGCCTTTCTAAGGGCCGGGGAGACGTGCCTGAGCAGCGGTTTCAGAAACAGCTCAAGCTGGGTGATGCTCGGTGGGTCCTGTGGCCTGTGTCACCCCTGCTCTGCAGGGCAGGACCGATTCGCCCAGCCCAAATCGGGATGCCAGGGCTCTGTCAGCGGCGTCAGACGTGCCTTCGTCCCAAGGAAGAGCTTGCAAAACTTCATTTGTTCAAATTTTCACTAATTGTTACTGAGGGTTAGTATATATAAGCTTCAAACTCTGCTGGACATGCCGCCTTTGTGCACTGCTTTGCATGTGATCACCAGAGAGCATGGCAGGAGTTGTTGAATTCAGAGAGGTTATTGAAAAAATCATCAGCTGAGGAATATAGAGAAGAAGAATTGGGGAGGGAGGGCTCAGTTTTGCTTTCTTTGTATTTTTTACTGTTTTTCTAAATATTGTGGGGCATGTTGTGAAAAAATTTTAGCCATCTGTCTAACGGATATGAGTAAAGTGAAGACTGTGTTAAAAATAAAGTGCCAGGTTGTCCTCTACAGAAAGTTAATAAAAAAAAGGAAGTGAAAGACTGCTCATTATTTTTAATGACTTTGCTTTCCAGCAGAGTGCCTGTATCTCCCTGCCTTTACATTCTGCCTTATTTCAGTTCATTACGGCACATTCAACTGCTCCGGAGAATGATGGCTTTGTTCTAAAGCACTGAATTTATCAAGAGCCCCCCCGCCCAGCCTGGCCAGGCTGTTAACCACAGCCCCGCTGCTGGAAGGAAGATGCCGAGAAGAGTCTGACGCACGGCAAGCCCAGCCCGGGCGGCTGGGATCTCTTCGGCGGGGAGAGACGCGCTGGTCACTAGTGCTGCCGAAGGCCACGTGCAAAACCGTCACCGGAGTCGATTAAGCGGTGCTTGGCATCTGCCTGAATGTTTTCTACGTGCACATCTCTACATTTGTCTCTCTTACTGGCTCCACCTGACGTGAACCTCTCGTTCCCTGTCAACGGCTATTTGCTTTATTAACTTTAAAATATAGGACACGTTTTGCAGTTCAGAAGATGAAGATTCATGAGTGTGCAATTCAGAGCACAAGCAAAGCACCCAGAGCATTCAGCTAAAACTGCAAGCTTCTTACAAGGAGACAGCAAGTGGAAAAGGTAAAAGCAGAAGCTGCTTTTCCAGATTTGTGAACCAATAGATTTCTCAGCAGCCTTGCTTGCAAAAATCCATGCTGTGATTCTCTTAATCTAAAACTCTTCTGCTATGCTCTTTGCATAAATCAAGGCCCACATTGCAGACAGGTTTTTACAGCACTACACAGTGATTTGTTTGGAAAAAAGATGTGCATTTTCTAGGGCTCAGAGGAATCACCTAAAAGGGATCCACAGCCAGGCCCCAGGGTCTTTCCAGGGTTTTTTCTTACAGCTCCCTAGAAGCTCATTTGCCAGCAGATTTTGGTGTCATGCTTTGCCTCCTCTTCTTGCTTATAGACAGTTGTGGCCTTACAGCAAAGCCTGCATCATACATCTCATATGTACCATAAGTGCAGAAGTCCTGAATGCCAGGGAGAAGCCACTGCATGGCTTGGGGGAGAGGCAGGGAGACCGCAGACAGCTGTGCTCACAGCTGGAGTGCCTCCCTGGCTCCTTCCACGCCTCTCCTGTAGCTGCTGCTCCCGGTCTCAGCTGCCACTCCTGGGGGGGTGGAGGCTCGTGGGAAACCACAGTCGGGCTATTCATAACCCCAAGGGCCTTCCAGCACAAATGCTGCCCCATTGGGACAACAGCCCTCAAGGCCAGCCCGGCCAACAGGAGGAAGATCGGGTTTTCCTGGGGTTGGAGCAAGGGTCAGGTGGCATGGCGAGGAGCTGGTGCTGATCCTTTAAATTCTAGGCACAGCGGGCTGGCTGATTTTTGAATTTGCTTATCTCTTAACACAGAACAAGGCCAAAACTCATTTATATTAGCCAACCACATTTTTTGCCTCTCTTAATCCAGGAAATGAAAACTGTGACCAGAAGTGTAGTCCCCTTGTCTAAACACTGGCATGACAGTGTTTAGAAAAAGGGACTCCACCATGATTCTTCCCAATTACATGTGGAGTGAAATGCGAGCTTCAGCCAGGGAGGAAAATGAGCCTGTTTCTGCGTGGAAACTCAGCACGGAGTCAGGCAGAGATTTTTGGGGGTAGAGGGAGTTGTTTGCTTTCCAGACCTACCAGGCACCAAACTTGGCCATACCCTGACAAGATGCTAAAAAGCACTCTTCTGGCATTAAATTAACAAGTGAAACATTTGATAGACACCTACTGGTGAGCTAATTAGAAGAGAAGGGATTTGCTGGATTGTAGGCAAAACAAAGGAAGGAAATCAAAATGTTCAGGCAGATCATTTAAGGTCCTCATTCTGGGAGAGGGGGAGTAACTGGTTTCAGTTCCCAGAGGCTAATCCTGCTCTAATTGACATATCATTGGAGTCTGAAGGAAAACAATCCGTGTGGCTGTGGGAAAGGTGTGATTGCAGCTCCTGGGGGCGGGGGGGGGGGGACACAGGGAGATGATAGGTTGCGGTGTGTGAAGCGACACAGGCTAACATGCGGATCTTGGGGCTGTAAGAGCCCTAACTGGGCGCAGTGGTTAGTGTTCCATTATGGACGGGGAGCATTGAGAACAGGCTCATGATTCAATTTGACTCAGTGATTTCAAACGCATTAGTCTTCCGTGAGAAAAAGCTCAACCTCTTTCTAAACACAGACCAGACTACCAGGGATCACACGTTACAACATGGTAGCTATAACTTACTCATGGACTGTAAAAAACAAACTACATTTTTACAAACCAAACTGAGGACAGTGAGATCCTGGTTTTGTGAGAGGTGATGCTATGCATGTCGTACCACAGAGCCTTAAGGACAAAGATGCATTGAAATAGAGTAAGTCTGGGAGCCAGGCAAAAGCTGAGGAGATTTGCATTTTTCAGCATTGGGAAAATCTGTTGTGCTTTCCATTAACACTGTAAAATAGTTTTGAGTCTCTAGTTTGCATAATTAAAATGCATAGCTAGAAAGGAATTCAAATTTGGGCTAAATTACGCTAAGGAAACTACGTTCCGTTTTGATCGTTTTGCTTGACAAGGACATTTTGGTATTAGAAATGCACTGAAGATATACTGTTACTAAAATAAGAACTATTATGGAATGCCTAAGGGATACAATTCATTATCCAGATAAACTTTCAAATAAGCAGACATAAATGTATGCTAAATTACAATAAAATTCCTGTGGAATTACATATTTCTTCCATAACAGGCCAGATGATCTCATCTCATGAATGTTATTAGTGTGACTACCATGGTTCTCCGGGGAAATTCAGAAGACACAGGGAGCTTCAGGTATGGTCAGATAGTATGAGTATATGGTAAATTAAAGAAACCAGACTCAGAAGAGGAAAATCCAGCAAACAGAACAACTGTGTAGAAAAATACCTTCTGTCTCCGCAGATAAACCTCAATCTAAGACATATTTTCCCACCTGAAATACTGGTGGAAATGCCTGTTCTTCAATTCCAGAAGGACTTGAAAGGAACGTGTAATGTAATGAAACAGGCGACTCTGAGAAGATCCTGACAGGTATTTGATTAATAGCTGTAATTTGGCAAGGAAGGTATAAATATCTGGTACCTTCAGTTGGGCCAGGTTTGCTGAGATTTTGGGCCAGGCTTTTTGAGCAGGTTTTTTGAGTGTTTCTAAGGGGAAACTGGTAAAAAAAAAAAAAAAAAAAAAAAAGATTAGCAGACCAGAAGTATTTTATATTGCTGGAGTACCTGTGTGTGCAGGCGACGGGCATTGCTAAGTAAGGCAAAAGCCTATTGCAAGGAGCCAAGGCACCCCACTTACTGCCTGCCCCAAAAGGTCTGCTGATTCGCCTGGGATACAGCTATGGGGAGACAAAAAATGAGAAATGCTCCTCCCTCCATATGGCACTTTTGCAGATGGAAGATGAGACTTGTCATCCAGCTGAGTGCAGGGACTCATTTCACTGCACTGGTTGAAGGTGGGAACACTTCTGCCAACGCTTGGGGCTCTGCTTGGCGACTGGGTGAAATGTTTGATCTGCAGTTTGTCAGGGGGGGCTTGCAATTCTAGCAGCTGCTCCAGAGCCACATTTTCCTGTTGTAAAGACAAAGAAATACACCTGCACATTTTAGTATAGTACTCCAAACTTAGAAAATTTCAGAAATTCTAAAAATCCTTTAAAACTTCAGCCTTACTGCAGACATTTTGATGTGGAAGAACCAGCTGCTGTACCACATAGTAAAGCAAAAAACAAAAATAAACACAGGTGGTAGAGGCAGGGAAAAAAACTCTCAGAGAAATTGGTGCATTTCTCACTTATTAGGACATTTCCTTGATTTTAAGCATAATTTATTCTGTTTCAGCCGCATGGTTTCTGCACATTTCCTTTGAAACATCTGTAGTTCTCTCTGGCAGAGATCCGAGGCAATACAGCGTAGTCTCATCTGGGAACGGTATCCTAGGAAAGTGAAAATATCCCGAAGCTGTAAAGAAAATAAAAATAATAAGTTAGCATTGAAGGGCTTGAATGAAAAACTGGGCTAGATCAGAGATAAGTGAATCTCCTTACTCGGTGCCTTGGGCAACATGGACGAGGAGGATGGTGTCTGCCCGCCCCACGCGGCCTGGAAGAGACCTCCCTTCTCCAGCCTCTGGGACTCGTCAAGCCCCATTTCTGGTGGACTCGCGTTTCGTGGCTGACTGACTTTTTAACTCAATTACAGTAAGAGCCAGGCATGAACTCTCTCCTCAGTGGAATCCGCCCAGGAGAGAGAAACTGCGACCGAGGAGTCAATTATTTGGACTCAGAAGGCAAAGCCCTGAAACGTGCTTTCCGCAGAGCGGAGCCCACCGATCGCTACAGGATCGTTTGGTTGCCCAGGAGAGGTCTCCAGCACAAACAAAGCACACGGGCTCCTCCGTCACTGACCAGCTCTGGGGGTTCAGCAAGGGCTGGGCACTGGGCACGCACCACGAGTACACCTGCCGCGTCCCGCACAGCCCAGGGTGGGATCTCCAACCCCCGCGAGCTGGCGGCCCGCGCGGCGCAGAGCCGTGCCCTGCAGGGACACTCACTGAGGCCCCAAAGCAGTGTGGCCACATCAGCATAGCATCCTGCCTGGCCTAATTAAAGAAATTGAGCTAATTAGGCCAGGCACAGTGCCGTATTGATTAGATGGTAGAGACATAGCCTTGACATCTAGATGTGCTAGTGGGATAACAGCGCTTGGCTCGCATGTTACCCGGGTAAATCAGAGCCTTTATTCTCTGCAACTGTCAGCCTGGCGCTGCTCGCCAGGGCTGCCTTCACACGGACCTTAATGCTGCATTGTGTTTTGTTTTTCTTTAATTTTACCCAGAACTCAACAGTCATCTCCCTGTTTTGCAGGCACAGTTCCTGAAATAAGATTAACTTTGTCTCCAGGGATCACTTTCCAGCCAGCAAACCAAAAGCTGTGCAGGAGAATGAAAACAAGGCAAAGAGAGAAAAAAAAAAAAAAAAAATCAGTCTGTGTTGCAGACCTTCAATTTCAGATAAGAAAACATTTCAGAGTTTTTTATGGGGAAATACATAAACCCACAGATTAGGATTTTCATGTTCAAGCCCTCCATGTTCATTTAGCTGCGAGGAGTTGATGGTTTCCTGGCTGGGGGCTGCCCCTGAACATACAGTCATTGCATGGATCCACTTCGCAAGGGATCCTCCCCGCAGCCTCCCCTGCCCTGGCAGCAGCGGCCCGGGGATGACAGCACGGCTACACCAGCCGCGAGAGCGTCCGTCCCTCCGGTAGCTCTTTTGTGTGGCCTCCACTTGCCTCTTCCATTCTTGTCATCTAGGACGTTTCAAAAGGATAGATATATTTTCTTTTCCTGAATTACTCTGGAGAGGCTGTGAGAATGTTAATATTTATGGGTCTGACTAGCTGGGAAATCAGACTTCTTCATATCACGGCATAACCATTTTGAAGATCCTGTTTCAAGGAAAAGTGAATCCCAAGGTTCAAGCAAGGCTGAGAAAAAAGAGAATATTTTATTATCTATGATCTCTCTGATGAAAGCAATACCAAAAGCATTTTTCTGTCTGCAGAGAAAACAATGGAGAATGTGGAGTAGGCAGAAAACCGAATGCTCATTCAATAATGTCTGTGCCTCTACTTCTGAACCCCCTCCCCAACAACAACAAAAAAACCCCACCACAGCCTTTCAGTCTGCAAGCATGTGCACACATCTACATTTATCAGGCTGTGAACGTCTCTCTTTTATTCCATTTCAGTCTGTAAAGAAATGCAAATGGACGGGTTTAGTAAAATTATTTTATTCTACTCTCCCTCTATGGAAAAGGTGATGGAGCTGTTTTACTTGAGAGCAGACAAGAGGGGGCACTCATGCATTTCCTACATGAGGGCTTTTGATTTACGCTGTGTTAGTTGGTAGGAAATGTATCTGAGACAGTCCTTCTTGAAAAAGGTTACAGGAAAAATACCAAATTCACATAACACCATAAAGAAACAGAAAATTTGTCAGAAAGGGAAAGAAGAAAAACGAAGATGCGTGGGTAATGTTAGAAGACATCCTGGTGCCCCGCGCTGGGAGGCCTGACTCTGCAGATCTGCTTAGGTGGGAGGATGAGGTGTTGCAGAAGCAGAGCTGGAAGCAAAGCTCCTATGGGGGCGAAAGAAAGCCTGGGTCTAAAGTGGAGTCCACAGCAGTGAGCTAAAGCTGGCCTCGGGCCCCTTGCAAGCTTTTAAATTTCCAGAGTAATGAAAAAGGGCAGGATAGGGGCTGAGAATCGCAGTAAGAGATACCGCTTCAAGGGCAGTCCTCATTTTACTAATGAAACAGTTTGGGCTGCCTACACAGGGTCACTCAGGAAAGTTAAATAAATCATTCAGCTAAAGGTGTGAAGTCAATTTATATAAGTTATAGCATATTAAAGCTCTGTGTGAATAGTTTCATTCAGGGTAAATAGCCTTAGATTACTACAGCTTAATTTTCTAGATTAGCAGAAATAAAATGTGTTTTGATAGCAAAGTAAAACAAGATGGAGGGAGAATAAACATCCAGTTAGTAAATTAGTCCTGCATCTATGGTCTGTCTTTGGTTTTTAGCAGCAGAAAATCCAGAGGTACTCAGATAGAAAAAGAAAGTTTGTCATGCATTATAAATATCACCTAACAACCTTGGCTGCAAAAGGCTGTGAGGAGCAGAAAGTGTGTTACGGCAACTAAGTACAAACCTCGCAGTGTTTGCTGTGCGAGTCCCTGTTGCTGCCCGCATTTCTCCAAGGCCACCCCGACTGGAACAGAACCGTATTCAAAAAAAAACCAAAGTCAATTAACTATGAATTAACTTTTAACTAATGCAATTTAACTAAATTAAGCAGATAGTGGTATTATCAGAAGCATAACTAATTCTTTTATTAAGAACTATATTCATTTGCTCAGTTAAGCGAAACATCAGTCAGTAAAAAACTCTGCCTTGCTGGGTAAGCTTCCCCTCTCTTCCCTTAGCTCCCCATCAGGCTCTCCTCAACTTTTTCTTTTCATGCCAGTAAAATGAGCCATGCTTGTGTCTTTTTTATCTTTTGTAGGCTTCCCCCACTGGTCTCATCATCATCCCAGTCTCTTCAAGAGATTTACTCTGCTGTACAAATGAGGCCCCATCCCTGGAAACATTCAAGCCCAGGTTGGACGGGGCTCTGAGCAACCTGATCTGGGTAATGGTGTCCCTGCTCACTGCAGGGGGGTTGGACTAGATGGGCTCTGGGGGTCCCTTCCAACCCAAAACATTCTATGATTCTATTCTATGAAGAACTTTTGATGCTACAACTAAACAAGTGAAACAAAAATTAAGGTAATTGGCTGAGGTCAGTGTGTGCTTGTGGGCACTAGTTTGTGAAGTGTAACTTTTTCATGAGGAAATATGAATTGTAAGCAACTTCTGAAAATCATCAGTTCCCCACTACGACTTTGTAGACCGCTCATTAAACCCAAGATGGAGATTGTCTAAGCAAGTGAGTTTCACTAGTCACTTCAGACATCGTAGACAAAATCAGTGCCTGAGGATGAAATCAGATTAGACAAGGAAATACTGTGCAGCATAGATGTGATGGCATTATAGGTCTGTTTTCTGTAAATTAATGGCCACACGTAAATGGATTTTTCATTGAACTACTCTGTTGTTGAAAGTAAAGTCCTACCACAGACTTTTCCCCAGAACATCCTAGCTGCAAATGTGTTAACATCCTCAAGGGGCACATTTTCCCTTTGGAAAGGGGAAAATATCAGGCTCGCTTTAGCAAATTTCTGAGCTATTTTAACAAGATGGGTTTGGAAATGTAACTCTAAATTGAGTATTTCTCAGTTTCCACGACTCTTAGCAGAAACTCCACAGGAATGTGAAAGTGGGAGGAGCAATCCAATGAGAAAATGAAAGCATTGCAGTAAAACTGAAATGTTTAGGGCATTCACTTTAAAAAAAAAAGAGGTAAACTCCTGTTTGGGGAGAAAAGGCAGGCTTAAATTAGATTACTGAAAGTTACAAACCGCAAATGTGGCCTAAAAGGTTACAGGACCTCAAGCTCCCTTGTCCTATCCCCTAGTTTAGAGACAATGTGTATTCCCTGTATAACACATGCACTGTGTAAGACTGATTAGGTACCCTGTATATAACTAAGCTGCTACTAACTACATAGATCACTTAAGGAAACCGTAAACAGTATATAAAACAAGAATCTTGTGATGGTTCTGCAAAGCCTTATCAGCAATCAACGAATAAAACTGTTCTCTCCTGAATTCACCCTTTTCCCCTAATAAGCTGGTAGAAATGTTATGCAATATACAGCATACAGACCTACAGAAGGAGGTCTTCTACTGAATAACTCAACTGGGTTGAGGCCTATAGGCTCACATAATTAATAATTAGGATATTTCTCCAACCTTTTTTCTCTACAGTTTTACACTGTCTTATATTCATTGTTGTAAACTCCCATTGCCCCAAAAGCAGAATAAACACTAGCAGAAATATTGTTTACATTATTAGAAGGAAACAACATTTGAAATTTATTGGTGAATGCATTCTTCAGGCGTTTTAACAGTGAACTTGCTCCTGGATTCAGAGAGAATTTGCCCAATCTGGGAGCCAACTAGCTTTCAAAACATCTTCTTTAGATTGGGCAGAATGCTTCAAAAGGCTTTATGGGATGGCTAACTCGGAGGTGTTTGTGTCATCTGTAAAAGATGTTGAGAACAAGGCCATGCCATGCTAAGCAATCGGGAGACTGGAGAAAAGAAAGGACATTTGCTGAAGGGATGAGGTTAAGAAACGGAAACAAGACCAAACCAGAAGTCTTAAACCTATCAGACTGAAATGACTTTCCTTACTGCTATAATTACCTGCAGGAAAACAACAAAATAACTACTTTTTTTTTTTCTTTCTTAGGACAGTTAGTTGCCATTTAAAGAAAAGAGGCTTTAGAAATGCTCATAGCCTACAGAGAGGACTCATCTAGGACTTATGTCCCTGCTTCTAGGCAACCAGCTTTCTAAGATTCTCTTCAACAATTACAAAGATTTTCCTTTTACATTTTCACAGAGCCACAATGCTCCTGATCTTCAAGGCACCATCCTCTGCTCTTCTAACCCTGTAACACTGGAGCTATGTTCTCGGTGTCACAGACCCTCTGGTTTGCCCAGAGTCTATCCATCTGTGCTTGAAAAGCTACCAGAAGTGCAGATGCAGAAAAGCATTCACCAGCCTCCCTTGGGTGCCTTTGGCAACCCATCTCTCCCTGTGCCTTGTCCCTCTTCCTGCCACTCAATCCCTCTGCTTCAAGAGTAAGAGAAGGAGGTTTGCAGAACATCATGAATGTGCCCAAATTCAAGGCCCAGGAGGTGGTAGCCCTGCAACCAGGAGTCCTCAGACTTGGTTTCAACCGCAGCAATGAGTGGAACCACTGCAGCTTCCAAGAAGAGGGAGATCAAAAGTGTTCAGCAAAAAACAAAAAGGTGTCTGAAATCATTTACAGGATAGCTAAAGGACTGTTTGGGAAAGGAGACACCCTTTTCCCTAAGAACTGTTTCATGCTGATCATGTTTCATGATTCATTTCATGCCTGAAAACTCACAGGCAGCCAATTGGGGAAGAACCATGGAAAGTCCTGCAAGGTACTGTGAGTGACCTGCTTTCAGGCATTACCCAACTCCTTCCAGCATCAGGCTACGTAACAGTCTCCTCAGAGCTTAAATTTACTCCCACACATTTTTGTGCTATCCTACAAATTAGACACATTTTAAGAAATTAAAAGACGGGGAAGAAGAAAGAAACAATTGAACCCCTGAGAATAAGACTAATGCTTCCAATAGGGAGAAATTTTTGCCTATATTTGCCCACAAACAACAGAAGGAAATTCTTAATACTACACATAATGTTTTAAAAGCTATTAGGAAAGCAGACGGAGAAGGGTGAGGGCAAAATGTTCCATCTCCTTAAGCAGCAGCTGAAACAGGCTCTAAATTAATCATGATTCTTAGAAACTCTAATAAGAAGGGACTGATGAAAAACAGCTGCACCCAATCCCTGTAAAAACCTTCAAAAAGAAGGGAATTAAGTGATAATGTTGGTAGAAGGGCATATCATCACAGGATGGTCTCCTGCTGCTACAAAATGCCAGAGCAAAACCAAGTACTTTTCCAAAGGGAGATAATTATGATGAGTCTCAGCCCTGTTTTCGGTTCCCGGACTTGATTTCCACTCTATGGTGTGGTGATAGAGCTCTCATTTGAGTAGACTTTAAGTTGTACTGAGCATAAGAGCATCCAGCTCTAATGTTTATTAAATGTGGTATTCAAAACATCTCCTCTGCTGCCACTGTAGAAATTTGCATGAGAAGAAGGATGCGTATCCAAAGTACGGCTTTGTAAAGGAGGGGAATAGAAGGGAAAAATAAAATACATGCTCACCATTAAGTGTTGAAGGTCTTCAGTACCCTCGACTCAATAAAGTTAACTTGCAGCCCAATAGTGGTGAAGGAGAAAGTATCCCACAGAGAGGCAGGATATGTCGATGTCTCTTGGGAAACCTGCTGTCTGCACAAAATTTCATCTGTCAAATAGCGAGAGATGATACTAACAGCTTTTAGTAGTATTTCAGCAAAAAATAACATAATAGTTTGGTGAGATTAGTGATGCAACAAGGTGATATACAAAACCAGGAGTTTATGGAAAGAAGGAAAAATTACTTTTTGCATGATTGTCCCAAAACTGTACATTGATTTTTTGACAGAAAATCAGTCAGCTATCAGTAACTCCCCTTGCTCCATGTGACGCCACTTCTGAGCATCCCCCAGGACAGATGGACACGCAGCCAGCAGTTGCAGTCTCCACATGCACTGTTCCTAGTCTCCATGGGTTTACAGCAACTTTTCCCCAAAACTGTGTAGGATTTGGGCAATGCTAACAGCCTGCAACTGCAAAATCTCGCTTACTGAAGGGACAGTTGTAGCACTGACTCTACGGATTTGAGCACCCAGTTACTAGGTCTGTGTTTTGCCTCCAAAGGGACTTTCGGTGACTGTATGAAAATGTTTGTGTGGGGAATTTTTCATGTCATTTTTTGCCCTGGAACAAATTGCTTAATTTTTGTCTTCTTCAGTTTCTGTGGTTTTAAGCTTGTGTTAATGCTCATAGTTACCTTGGAGGCTCTGAACAAAGATTTCAGGACTCCCATGTGGAAATGCACTATTGCATCAGAGTTGCTGCTTCTCCTCTAACCCAAGTCATCATGATAGGAAATGACTCCTGGGTAGCAGACATTGCATGTAAACTATAGACGCTCATCTAACATTCCCTACAGAAGCTCAGTTATTTCTGTCTGAGCTAACTGTATGACAAAGGTTGATCTCACGATCAGTTATCTGCACAACAAAAGCCGGCTAAAGCAGCAAGATTTTTGCTTGCATCAACAGTGTGGAGAGGCAAACAGAGGTACGAGCACTACAGTGGGGCCATCAAGCAGGTACTCAGCCCCACGAGGAGCTCCTAGAACAGCCTCGGCGTAAGGTCTCGGCTTCCTCCGCTCCCTGCCTTATGCAATCCCCAAGCCCGTCATTTCCCAGCATAGCTAAATGCCAAACCCTGAAAAAAATGTTCGATAATGCAAGCATATTTAGTAATGACGAGCCATTCTGAGGACCCTGGAAGAGTCATAAACATGTTTGTTTTAATCGAAGTAGGGTAGGGTTTGTAGTGCGATAGAATGATGAAAACAGCCCTGATTAACAACTCCTCTCATCTCCTGCTCTGACAGCCCCTTTCTCAAAGCACCAATATTACTCACTTAGAAAATGGATTTATGCCAACGTTTAAAGCACTTCTTCTTCTTTCAGCACACCAGATGGTACTAAAAATTCAAAATATTTCCTACAACAGCTGTATCTTTGACAACAAAATTAATACAAGCCGCAATACCACTGTTGTGTAAGCCATAATGACCAGAATCCTCAGTTTTATGTCTAATGTAACAAGACATTTTATAGGTAAAAAATAGATCTGATCAACTGAGTATTGCGTCAATCATGTGACTGTCTGGGTTTTCAAAACCAGATGCGAAATTTAGTGCCTTTATAGTTTAACAGCTGGTCTGATAAGAATGTAAAATACACCTTTCCCTAGAGCTATAATAAATGTGTTAACACTTTCTTACAACCAACCCTTTCCTACAACTCATCATTTTCTTGCCCCAAGCTCTGTCTTTATGTGTTTGATGACATAAATCTTTTAAGCAGGTTTTGACCAGAAGCTAACTTCCCTTACTTTCTGATATCTGGACAATAATATGTGTTTTTTTCTTCAGTGTTTAAAGAGGAGGAGAAAGAAAAGGGAATACTTTCAATTTGGACAAAGCAAAAAAAGCAAATGATTGTGCTTGCAATTTCCATCTCCTTAACACAAATGCATACAGTAGGGTTTTTAAATGATCTATTTGTTAGATCATTAGCTAGATCATTAGATATAAGGCATGCAGCTCTCAAAGTTTTAGTATTTTAAACAGTGTGGTAGCTTTGGCATGCTCTGAACGGTGAGCAATAAAGGCAGGAAACAGGAAAACAAAACTCAAGCCAAATAATTTGCCCATCAAAAGGGTGTAATACCCAAGCAATGTAATGAACACAATTCTGTTATCTGTATATGTTTCTACATGTACTTGAACATTCTTGATGCTAGCATGTGAACATCTGCAAAAAAAAAAAAAAAAAAAATCAAATACTTAAGTGTTGTGAAGCAAGAAATGACTGTTAGCTCTTGTTGTAGAGAGGGAGGATGGTCTGGTGGTTATTGACTCAGCCTAGGGACATGAAATTGTCCCTCCCTTGTCACAGACTTGTGACACACTGAGCCACCTCAACAGGGAGCTTTGCATCCCAAAGTTGTCTAAGGCCTGAGGCACATGGGGGAACTACCGTGGGAACAGACACTGAAACCCCAGCACCGCAGCTCTGGCCATCCTTTTCCCAGTCAGACCTTGCCTGTCCTAGGTGAACATTGCCTTTCCCACCTCTGCCTGTCTTTGCTCTCTGCCAAGCACTGATCTCTGCTTTCCCACTGGCACCTTCCCTGCACAAATCGCTCCTCTCATCTTCCCGCAGTGCAATTCCCACCCTCATCTGTGGGATTCCCTTTCCTCCAGGACTCTGTTCCTCATTCAGCACAAGCATGTGCTCACACAAGGCATCTGGCATTGAAATGATGTGGTGGGCCTGGTGCTGTCATGCTGGACGTGGAGGTGAAGAGTGAATGGTTGTTATTTGCAGATACAGCGTTAGAGCTATTTTTAACCATCTTCCTTTTGCACAGCTGCAATGCTGTCATGTTAGTTCAGCATACTTGAAAATTAACATTCAAGAAGCAAAAAATGAAAGGGTATGGATTTTTAAAGTATTGATAGAGTTTGTTCATATTTTTTAAAGTGAGACAAAAATAATTTGGGAATGTGCTTCATTTAAAAATTTGCAGTCCCTGCTCTCAGCTGCATTAAAGACACAGTACAGGCTGGAAGTGGAATGAAGGACTATAAATTAGATGGAGGTGGAGAAACAAGGCAGCTCACATCAGTCAGGGCTCCCTGCAGGTATCTCCAAAAGTCTACACACCGCCCTGTGACCTTGCAGGAATAACACCACGGTAGGAAGCTGGGCAATGGCTGTGCTCAATGGCTTATGAAAGCATTTCACTGAAACCATGTGAAGGTTGAATTGATGCTAGTTTTGATTTTGTTTGATCCAATACAAGTGCTCCCATGTAAAAATTTTAAGTAATTAATTGTGACATTAGGTGTGGCTAGTTCTAAATGAAATTGTTAGTATTCCCCTTCAAAACAGATATACTGTCCAAACTGATGAATAGAGAGGTGTCAGGCAAATGTGTGTGACCTTAGCAGACATGAACAGATGATTTTGCTCTACATAAATCTCCAGATTATTTTATCTAGACAACTAAATTATATATCTAGACATCTAAATTTATCTGGAGGGCTCTAATTTCCACAAGAGTGATGGCTTTCTGCCTCTCCTCAAATACAGTGCATCCCCACAGCCAGCTTGATTTCAAGATGAAAAATTTGGGTGACTTCTATGCCCTGGTGATCCTGAGCAAGATCAGGAGAGGAACAAGCTGTTTTATACTGAAGACTGAGATGATCTCGGAGGCTTAGAGTCATCCTTGTTTTCCTTTGCTTTCCCACCCCTCCAGAACCGCACAGTCCATTGGCATGCAGGCAAAAGCCGACCCACCATGAAGGCAGGGAACTCTTTTAATTCAGGTAAAGTAATTTTAAAGATAAATTTGGGGAAAAAAAACTTCCAAAGAATCCACTGTATCTCCTTTAATTTTTGAGGGGAGGAAATAAACGAACTCTAAGCAGGGTTTTCTGACACTGTTGTGTTATTCTGCATTGGGCCAAGATTTACTTACAGTTGTTTATTTCCATTTCCATTTGCAGGAGCCCAGTTCACTCCCACACAAATCCCTGTTAATAGCACACGTTCATAGCTCACTGGAAGCTAAAGAGATGGTCACACTGTTGGTTAAGCCCCAGCTTATCTGCTGATTTGGAGCCAAATAAACTCCTCAACCTCTGAACCCTGACTCTGCCACCTACTTTCACGGTGCCTGCTAAGCAGGCGGGAGCCAGCACCAACAGAGGGCCAGCCTGTCCAGGAGAGCTTC
The DNA here is from genome assembly GCA_000699545.1 of Podiceps cristatus. Lineage (NCBI taxonomy): Eukaryota > Metazoa > Chordata > Aves > Podicipediformes > Podicipedidae > Podiceps > Podiceps cristatus. The sequence goes on from KL267184.1 coordinate 20,901, forward strand.
CCATGTGCACTGGGGACAGCAAGCTGTGCTAAACTTCAGCCAGTAATAGCTATGGGCCAGAAATTTCCTCTGGAACCACTTTTCAGTTCTATCTATTTCATTCCAGTGCAGAGCCAAAGAGGTTAAATGGAAAGTGCCAGTGCTTTAAGCTAATCCATTTGCTTTTGCACAAGAATGAAGGATAGCTGAAAGAAGTTAAAAGGAACATTTTGAAGCTATTTTTTGCCATCCTACTTGGTAAGACTCCATTCCCAACTGTGTACTTGCTTGGACAAAACTAGACTAAATTGGGTGATGGATTGGGCCGAGGCTCTGGACTCACTATTTGATCACATTCTCAGAAGCCAAAGCATTTATTAAAATGACTTCCTTCTCCAGCGCTAGCTCTGCTAACCGAAACGAAACGCTGTGCATCTGAGTGATTCCTAGAAGACCATCTGTGCTTCCCAAAGCCTGTCCCTGTAAGTCCCTTTCCCAGCGCATCACATACATAATCACTATGGCTAACTGATTATTCTGGGAGCGTGTGTGATTCCCAACCTGTCAGATTTTCGTGGTTTGAGATGTTGACATACGGCTCCAAGCTGAACACTTTCAGCTGTAGGATAAAGCACGTAAAGGAAAACATGGTGAGTTTAGTACACCTGTTCTCCATCCATCCACCAGGAACACAGTCTTTAAAGACTTGAGACAAATTCACCATAGACTCCCAGAGGTAAAAGGCAACAAATGAAGTCACTCTGCCATATTTTATTTGCTGCTAAGATACTGCAAGGTTGAAGGAAAGCTGACACCAGAAAGGTTACACAGGCATCCCGGGAAAGAGCTCAGGAAGCAGTGAACACCACCCATACACTTTTAGTGCATTACTAGCTAAGCTCCGCACATTTAATAGCTTGCCCTTCATCAAAAAGATTTATGATGCTTGATAACAGAATGGTATTGCAAAGAGACGGTGCTGCAGGAACACTAGCCTTGTGGTGGCATGCAATGACATCGCTAGAATAAATGATCTCACTCCCTTACTGCAGAAAGGGGTCACAATCTTTCTGAGAAATCTGTTTACTGGAAGAGAACTGGGCTGCAGGTGAGTGCACACCACGTCTGATGAGCATTATAGAGACTCCAAACCCAGTCTCCTTCTTCTGTGAGGTGATGGAGGCCCCGGTTTCAGCCAGTCATTTACTTTTCCAGTTTGTCCTGAGGAGCTCATGGTCTCCATCATTCTGCTGTCCTCGGTCTCTTAAAGTCCAGCCTTAATCTGTGGCTTTCTTTTACACTCCATGGGTGCTTTTTGCATTCCTCTAAGTCTAAAATCCATTTTGTCAAAACCAGAGAGCAACTGTGTGTGCTTTAGATGTCTTCACACAGGAGCCATGGAGGTGTAAACTGCAGACACCACCGTGTCCATCCATATCTTTATGGCCTGCTGCTGGCTGTTTGTTGATAGTTTTTGTCTTGGTCCTGAATATATTCTTGCTTTTAGCATTCACTCTGTCATGCTTTGTACCAATTATCTGGCACTCGCTGTCCCCAAAGCCAGGATTCATTCTCAGGAGTGGCAGAGCACAGAATTTCTTCCTTTGTATAACCAGAACTATGTCAAAAAACAAAGCCCTGTTTATAGAAAATGACATGTGAGCTGGGGCAGACATGAGGTATGTGCATGGCCAGTTAAGAACTACTCAAGGGTGAAATGTCTTTTCAGAAGTACTGATGTGAGGTAGCTGCAATGCGGTGGCCATTTGTACAGAGTGAAAGACAGGAATATTTTTTTGGTAAGCCGCTGAAAAAATGCAACAGCATCACTGGCCACATACTAGTGTCCTCCTCAGATGGGGAATCTGCCTGGGAAAGGTACTTTTGAGACAGCACATCTTAGTCAGAGCAGCAGTCTACCTTGGATGGTGCCTCACTTTCCCCTGCAGCAGGTTAAGTCATCGTGACAGATCTTCATGCTCTCCAGCACATTTGTTCCACATTCTTCTATGTTTTTCTTGTGCTAATGTACAACCGTCCTCTCTTGTTTTAATCACATGTTTATCCTGGGATCTCCTTTTTCACGGCAATCCCTGAAAAAAATCCCTGAGCCTTGTGCCTCCATAGTCACAGTACTATCTTTCATGTCACCTTTAGTTCCCCACAGTGATCTTGAGGTGTCCTTAGCCTTGCTAAGGTGGTTGCACAAGTGATGGATATTTGCAGGTCAGTCTGTGTGAAGATTTGGGAGACAGTCTATTCTTATCTCTGTTGCTTAGTGGGTCACCTTGGAGGAGTTTGTTCCTTGTTCTTTGCTTCAGTCTTCTCATATGTAGAAAGAGATATTTAATATTTCTTGATGAAAAGCAATTAGCTAAGCCGTAATACAATTTCCCTTCCCAGTTATCTGTCAGACTGCTGTCTGCTGAGAATGCTTGGTCCATGTGCTCTCATGCTTGCAGATACACTGAAGCACTATTTGTTTTCTTTTTTATTAGCTTCTCTCTTACACTTCTTGGGCACAATCTTTGTGTCTTACTCCTCATAAAAACGGGCCATAATACTCTGTACATCTTAAGTCTCGTCATAGCACCCTTAGTAGGCAAACACACTCTTTGCCAAAAAAAATAGCATTAGAGTTTTAATTTGTAGTTTAGCTTCTAATAGGTGATTGATACTTGAAGCAATATGATAACTGAAACAATTTGAAGTAAGTGGGTGATGGCATCCAGGCTCTGTGAAGGACTCTGGCACGGTTCTGCTTGACTGTAGACTGCACAGGAGAAACAGATCCCAACAGAGCAGCACTTGAGATTCTGTGCCTTTCTGGAGCATGCTTTGTAAGAGCCTCCAAACAAACATCTGCCAGGACAACGCACATGATGCCTCCACACTCTGAAGCATGAATTGTGCTGGTGGTGAGTGCATGTTCAGAGTGACCGTACAGGGCCTATTTAAGAAGTCCAGTGTGTCTGGGATACTCCAACATGGTGCTTTATGTGCTGCATAGTGAATTTGCCATGGTGCAATGGCCATGTGTCGGGGACTTCTGGAAATCTGGCAACTGGCATTATTTCTCCTTCTCTTTGCATGGCCAGACATCTTTAATAGGCCAAAAAGCTTTTTCTTTCTCCTGACAAAGTTTCTGGGTAGAGATGAAAAGTGGGCATGTCTAGAAAAATCCAGAGATGTGTTGGTTGAAAACCAACAGAAAGTCCAGTAACCCTCATCTCCCTTTACCTACCCCTTCTTCTCCAAACTTCACGTGATTTTTTACCCTGAAGCACATAGACACCGTCCTCCTGCCTTCTCCCGGGGGTCTTCTCCTCTCCAGCTAGTTTTCTGTTTCTTTGCCTGATGGTGCGGAGGAGAAAAGCCCTCTCCCTGAAGGCATGAGCCTTTGTTCCTCCTTTTTGCCCAAAGCCACCTCGCTCTTCTAACCACTGCTATATCACCTCTGCCCCTTTGTTCTCCTGCTTAGGGATTTTCCACTCCTCATCTTCC
>KL267184.1:24393-50356 GCA_000699545.1 Podiceps cristatus
TTAATCAAACTTCCCACTCAGTCACCTTCCTTATCACAGTCACTGTTTGGCCGGAGCCCAATGGATATGGTTTATGAGCTCTGCTGTTTGTTCTGCAGCTTTGTCTGGCCAGGGTGAACGATGTGTCTCAGAGTCTGTGTCAGCTCCCGGATGATTCACAATATCTTGAAACAAACAACAAATACATTTTGAACCATTTTGTGAAATTACTGGAATTCATAAATTCAGATAATTTCATTATCAGGAAAAGATCCAGGATCTTTTTGTTTTGCTTTGAAACTCTCTTTATCTTGTACTTAGCTGCCCTTGTCCAAGTGATGACCGTAACTTGGTTCAACTTCTGTGTCAATGATCGTAAAAGGTAGAAAACATAGTTTGTTCTGCCTTGTCCTTGCTTGTGTTGCAGTGCAGATGTTTTGAAGAGGCAGAATGGGAATGAGTGAGAGAATCAGTTGGAAATGGTCTCTGGCACCTCTGGCAGACGTCTAGTCTGATCCGTGTGAGAATCAGTTGGAAATGGTGTCTGGCACCTCTGGCAGACGTCTAGTCTGATCTGCCCCCCAAGGCCACGTCCACAGTTAGTGGAAGAGCCCGTGGCCCTGCAGTGCCCTGTGGCTGGGGAAGCCGAGGCAACTGGTGCAGACCAGGTGCTTAACCCCAGACAGGCTCAATTTAAGGGTGGCAAGTCCTGCTCAGCCAGTCGGAAAGATTTGCGGTCACTCTTCCTATTGCTGTTGCTACCACAGCACCACTTGTATTAGTAACACCAAGGGCAGCATGTAAGAGGGCCAACAGCAGCATTCTGCACAATTTGTCAGCTAGCCAGGGGTGCCACAAGTGGGTAGGTGGATCCTGATGCTTGGGGCCACTATGCATCCCTGTCATTTGGTTTTATGCCACTGCATTTGTCTGAGCTGTCCCAGTGAGGCCCTGCTCCCCACAACTTGACTGTCAGCTCCCCACAACTTGGCTCTGAAGAGGTCCCCACAGCTCAGTGGCAGGAAAATCCCCGAGTACCCAAGGCTTGCATGGGGTATGAAGCACTCCCAAAGGGTTCCTCTTTGTGCCTCGCTCCTGGTGCAGGGTGGCATCCCAGCATTTCACAGGTTATCCTGCTGAGGAAAAAAAAAATAAAAAAATAAAACAAGTTTTGTTCTGCTATATTAGAAACAATTTTTAAGAGCCTGCTAGATTTGGAAAAAGAATCAAAGGGCAGATCCTGCTCTGACCCCACATACCCCATCCCTATGCCTGCCCTTGGCCACTCATCTCTGCTTCCCTTGCACCAGCTCTGGGCCTTCCTGAAGCCTTTCATGAGCTGATTTAACTCGCTGAAACAGCAGAAAACTAATCCCAGAAGGAGGAAAGAGAGGTAAACAGTTGTCTGAGGTTTCAGTGAGGTCATTTGGCTGGGCAGGATGTCCAGCGGGTACCATGGCTGGGGAAGGGTGTGGGAAGGAGCACGGTGGTGGGCATGGGACGGAGGGTAGTGAAGCCTGCCTTCTCTGGGCAGCAAGCTGTGTGCCAGCCCAGAGGTACGTGCAACCGCACTCCCAAACAGCCTGCTCCCTCTAATGTCAAGCTCCTGTGCTCAGGGCAAAGCCCTGTGAACCCATCCTCTCTCTCGGAATTTGACCGAGTGTAAATGCTACACTGGGGATTTCCTGTAGCACAAAGACTTGATAATTAGTTTAATTAAGATATCAATTTATGATCTTTTTCCTAGTGAAAAGCTGCTTGATACAATGTTAGCTTTTGATATGCAAAAATGCTTTTGAAACTCTACCTCACCCTGGGTGGCCCAGAAAGTGTTATCATTTCACTGTCAATAGATAATTCATTCATAATATACATATGTAGCCCTGCTTGACAAATGCCGATGGGAAGTGTTGAATAATCTCTGATGCTATGGATTCATATGAAGTTTTCTCTGGCAATAGTACCAGAGTGATATGGTTTTCAGATTCCCTTTAACCCAAAACCAAACCACCGGATCACTTCACTGACCTCCTTGCAGACCCACAAACATTTCATTCAGCCTAGTGAGGGTGCATGAAGACAGGGACAGGGAAGGAATACTCTCCTCAACCCAGCACTATATTGGGAAGAACATGACATGAAACTAAAGCTCGAGTTTAAATACACAAGTTGGAATGACTAAACTTGCTATAACATATGACCGCAGAAATACCTAATAAACAAGTTTTATGGTGGTAGAAAGTCACAACTTATTTGCAGTTTTACACTGGTGCTAAATATGATAGAACCATTCTATGATTCTATGGTTCTATGATCAGCAAGATTCTGGAAGATTCTCAATTCTGAGTTATGGAGCATACCAGCATAGCAAAAAAAGGGAAGACTGCCTACACTGAGGCACAATGTGGTGTTGTCAGCATCCTTCTATGTTTGAAAGGCCCCAGTATTTCCATAAATAGTATTTTACTAGTATGATAATGAGGATGACAGTATTTCAGAGGGATTTCCGCTGATCTCATATCATTTTAAATGATGCTCAAACTGTCTCTTCACCATTTGTTTCAGTATTTTCAGCTATTCTGATTTAATTTAACCTGATTTTCTGCAGAGCCAAAAAAATTTCCCACTCTCATTTCTTTTGGACTGATTTGCTCATGGGGCACATTTGTTTCTGTTTCAATTATGACCCTGTTAAAATGCAAACATTTTCTTGGTTTTAAAAATCTATTTTGGACAGCACAGCACTCTTAAATTAACGTTAGCCAGCTATGCACTTTTCATGGTATTACATTGACAATCTACACGGCTGAGCCTGATTTCATCTCCCCTAAATTACTTGGGAAAAGTGCTATTAGTGACTCCCCAAATCACTTGCCATTTTGCCACGTGGTCAGTTCACCTCCTTGTTCAAAGAGCAGTTGTACTCTCATCTTTAACAAATGCATTTCTGTTTCAGCTGGGTTTGCTGGACCGCTTGCAAAGTGCCCGATGTCAGCAGTGTTAGTCCATTTCCATGGTTAACCTTGCTCTTCTGGACCAGCATCAGAAGAGACCCATCACTCACAACAGTGCATGGTTGTGGGTGCAGGGCCCGTAGCCCTGTTAGATGGCCAGTACCACACACCGGTGCCCACATTAAGAAGAGGGAGACATGGCTCAGGGGGGCTGCTGTACAGGGTTGGGGGAAGAGGAAGGGAAGTGATGCCTTGAGAGGACAGCCACTCACCATCTATCCCACCGTAGCGTCTACACCTTCTTATCTACCCTTGCTTTACAGACATGACCCAGGGAGGGAGCACAGCCATGAGGAACTGCCTTCAAATCCTCCCTCAGAAATATCTCTGGCGACATAAAAAATGCCCAGTTGCCCCTGGCCCCAGGGTAGCAGCAGTGTCAAGTGCTTCCAGCCCCTGGTCAGCTTCAGTGGTAGCCAGAAGCAGTGTCTGGTCATGGAGGGAAGCAGTGCTTTGTACATCTGGTTGCTATTCTGGGAGATGCAAGTAGATAAAGGCTTCTAAACTTCATACTGGGACATCTCACCTGCAGACAAACAGGTGGTTTTCAAATTATGGAAATCACTGGGTCTTAAAGGCTGGGATGAGGGTTGGTGAGATATGCAACCCAGCATATCATAAGTGTTGTGGGCCACTGCCACTGCATGTCATGAGGGGTTGATAGGGTACTTTGAGGGGATAGAGAAGGTTCTTTTAGGTCAATTGTAGACCGCTTGTGTTTCTGCTAAGCCCTGCTTAGCAAGTGCCTCCTGACCCCTTCCTTATGTCATCTTTATCTGATCCAAAACCCTCCTGTAGCCTCAGACCTTTGCATCCGGTCTCTCTGCTCACAGCATTTGCAAATACTCAGGATAGGTTGAAGGTGTCGGAGCTGATACTTTTCTAGTGGTGGATATGTCTCTCTGCTAGAGTAAAGCGTTGTTTCCAAACTGTCCATCGCAGCTAATGGCTTTATGAACTCCCTCAGAGTTAAGGGCTTTCCAGGTGGCAGGTGGAGACCTATACCATACAAGGGAGGAGAGGAGTGGGCCAGATATTTAAGATGATGGGAGAAAGGAAAGAGAAAAATGTTTGTTCTGTACTCATGCAAAACAGGCATTTTAGACAGCTGGAGACATTTCTGCGTCTCAGTCTGGATGGTGGCCAGTTTAGACCTGAAGCTGGTGCCAGTGCAGAGATGAATGAATTGCAGTAGCTTTCTTAGTCCTCCCTGCATGGCTACTTCTGGAGAGGTGCAGCCAGGCTTTCCTCTTGATGGTGTGAGAGAGAATCTGGTCTAAATCAAAAGTCTCCCTTTCTGGAGCTGTGAACCTCCAGTGTGAAAGGTGCAACAAAGCAGAACCCAAAGAAGACCTAAGAAAAGGAAAAATAGCACTTCAAAAGCAATCCAGAGGGGGAGTTACTTCAAAAGGGAACCCTGGAGTAAGAAGCACTTCAAAGGGGAAAACTTCCCTAGGGAGCTTGTTGCAAATTATCTTAAAGTAGGTCCTACCATCAAACAGATGTAATTAGTTTTATTCCTATTGCTACTGTCATGAAATCTTGTTCATTCAAAAACAACCTGAACACTTCATGTAGTGGAGGAGGACTTGCTGAGGGATACACAGGACTTCAGTGTAGTCAGCATCCTACAACTGTGGGTAACAGGCTGCAAGAAGTACCTGCTCACCAGCTTGCCAAAGCTTAGAAAGATCTCTCAGAGCAGGTCTGTCCAATATTATGCCACTTGGGTTCATTTACTTCCCATCTTTTCACAGTTGGCTTGAACACTTTAAATGAAGTTTCTTGCTGCAGCAAAAGCCAGTGTAATTTTCTGGTTTCTCATGTATTTTTAGGCACTTTGCATACTCTGATTTGAGCACTATAAAACTACATGTACTTTTTGCTTCATCTGCTTCATTGTCTCTAGGGATAAGCCAATCCAGGCTCCATTGGCTGTATGTTCTGCCAATTAATTTTACTATTATCGTAGCCAGTGTAATTAAAATAATGACAATGTGGTGTGATCCTCCCATTTTCCCTCTTTATATCATATAATTTTCTTCCTTCTCACCACTTTGCTCCCTTCATCTTCCATATATCCCTTTCCATGTGCTTGTTCTCACGACAGGGAACCTACTTCCCCCAGATCTTGTGGCCACGTCTGCACCCTCCCTTGGCTAGCATCCATGTTAGCTGCCTGGCCCTGTCACTAGTACTAATGTTAATTTTAAAATGCCTGTTTTCTTTTAGAAATTCAAACTCTATACTCTCTGAGGAAACTAACAGGGTGAAGAATGTTGTGTTCTCAATGTAGGTCAAGCACAAACAACAACTTCCAAAAAGAACTGAGATATATCAAGATTGTTAAGTTTCAAACTACCCACAGCTTGACTTCAGGAAACCTCCCTCGGTTCTCAGCACTCTGCTTCCTCAATATCCTCCCAAACCCTTGAGATGAGGGAATTTCTCATTCTTTTAAGAATCAATTAGCACCTTTGGATTAATTAAAATGAGTATCTTTTGATACCACGCCCATGTCTATTCAATAACTACGAAGGTACCTTATTCCATTATACTTAAATGGATAAATGGAAAAAGGGTGAATACATATTATAGTGGCCTTAGATCACTTGAAGGCTCTCAGACACCTAGAAAGCTGGCTCATCTTTTTCTTCTCTTTCCCATAAGACTGTCTCTCTTCACATATTTCAACTTTAGAAATCTTGTTTCAATCTCCCTGGATTGTTACCCTAACTCAGACAAAGGTGGTTCCTTATTCCCTGCCTTGTGCTTCTTTCCCTCCAAGGTCAGGCAAGGTTGTATATGTGTTGGAAAAGGAGAAAGAGATGAAATGAGGGAGGATTGGGTTTAGATTCTTTACCAAAAAGCAACATTTAAAGCCTCAGATTGAAGTTTTAGTGGCATTTGTCCTCCTTTCAGGACACATACTCTTACACTGTATTTTCAGCATTTCATTTCTATACTTCATGTTGAACTACCTTATTTCAGAAAATCATCCCCTGGATTAGTAGTGAGATCAAGCTTGTCTTTGAAGACAATGAAAACATCAAAGCAATTTTTATGTGTAAAAAAAAAAAATATCCTTCCTCACACCTCTCAAGTGTACCAGTTTTCTGGATTTCAGCTGCAGATGTATGGAGAAACAGCTACTGTGAGTGCAGGGATCACTCAAGTGTGTGCAATAGGTGCACTATGGGACAAGTATGACCTACTGTCCTCTGGCCTGCTGGTGTCAGCAAGTCACCTTCCCTCAAATAAAAAAGTTACTTTGCCTTGTCAGAGGGTGTTAAAGTGTGTTCTGCACACTATGAACATCTTTATTTAAGATTTTTAATATTAACACTGTTGTGGTTGAGACTTGTTTTGAAATTTGTCTCTTAGCAACGTCAGAGTTATTTACAGTAAATCATGTCTGAATTGAGATGAAAGAACTTCACCTGACTTCAGAAAGTAAAATACACACAACTTGTGTTTACAAGGCAACCCATTACAGATGAATGCCTTGGTGATAGCAGCTTATGGAACATCCATATGCGCTGTTGGCATTTGTAAGGTGATGAAACAGAATGCAGTTTCTGATATCTGAGCTGCATTTACTGTGGAATTTGCAAAAATAAAAATACCAAATGAAACTAAACTTGGATTTATAACAGTTGATTTATGTCAAAAACAGGAGCCAAACCATACTTTTTGTTAAAATAAAGTTCAAGCTCTAAAATCATTAAAAAATAATTGTGTATTTTTGTAGATCTTTTGACCGCTGTAGAGCAGCCTGACAAAGTAGTGGAGCCTGAGGCTGCTATTCTGAGCTAGAAAGTTCTTGTTTCAAATTAGAAACAAAAGAAGCTTCTAGAAAATAGGTGCTCTAACTCTCTTCATTTCTTTATCACATTCCAAAGAGAGAGAGGGAAAAAAAAGCAGTAGAGGAAGACAGGGGAAAAAACGTTGGCTTAGGAAGCGATTACTTGTCTGTGACAACAAATATTAAAGTAGTGTGCACAGTTTGCCACTCCTTTGCATATGGGTTAAGCCTTGCTGCTGACTGTGCAATTTTGTAGAACTGGATCAATGGTACTTTGGGTAGTGAGAGAAAGGGAAGAATTTGTGCTGCAGGCATCACCTTAAGCTAACTGGGAAAATTAAATGTCAGCATCATTAGTACAAAAAAAGAAGTTAAGATAAAAATCTTTGGTATTGGAAATCTGAACATTCCTACCAGAAAAATGAGCAAAATAGTATTTTGAGCTAGCTCCCAAAAAAAGGACTTCAGCATTGCTGTTTGAAGTATGGCATCACCTTGCGTTTAAATATGTTATTTGCAGTGGAAGCTACAGATAAAGTTTGACCCATTGGGTCCTCACAGTGTGCTGGAGGATTTAGCACAAAAGGCAAAATACACAAATTCTTGCAAGCTGAGCAGGGAGGAGTCATCTTTCTTAGTCAGTACTTAAAGGGGGCCTATAGAAAAGATGGGGAAAATCTTTTCAGAAGGGACAACGGTGATAGGACAAGGGTAATGGTTTTAAACAGAAACAGGGTAGGTTTAGGCTGGATATAAGGAAGAAATTCTTTACGATGAGGGTGGTGAAGCACTGGAACGGGTTGCCCAGAGAGGTGGTGGATGCCCCATCCCTGGAAACATTCAAGCCCAGGTTGGACGGGGCTCTGAGCAGCCTGATCTGGGTAATGGTGTCCCTGCTCACTGCAGGGGGGTTGGACTAGATGGGCTCTGGGGGTCCCTTCCAACCCAAAACATTCTGTGATTCTATGATTCTACGATTAGTCGCTCCAGTGGGAAGTGCTGTGGAGCACAGTGGCTCCTGGGTGCAGACTGCAGGGAAGCACGTCCTTCCACCAGAATGCAGTTTCAGATGTGGAGCCTCTCCTAGGAGTTAGACCTCTTGCCAAGCCCTTCTTATAAAGCGCAGACAGAAAAGATCTCTCTCACCATCTCCTGTTCCAAAAATTTAAATTTCTATCCTTAGCAGAACTCAGGTTCAAATCTCCCTTTTCCTTCAGTCTTCCTCACTGCCCTTCTTTGCCATCTCCTAACTGCTGGGCTGTAGCTGTGCAGGTTGTAGTCCCTCTTTCATTTTGCATGGATTAATCATACGTTCATTATATCTATCTTGGGTCAGAGCCCACAGGCATCGGTAGCGGAGAGGACAGCTCTTATCAGAGATGCGAGAGACCCGGATACTAATGATTGTTCCAATTAGTACTTATGCCTTTATTACAAAGCAATAAATCTTTGTGTCTCCCATGCTTCAGGTGAACGCTACAACCCTTTGAATCTGGGGCATTATGTAGCAGGGAAAGTGAGCAGTCTATCCTGGGAGACAAGTTTGGGGGTGCTCAGTCACCCACTTTTGCAGAGATGCATATGATGTACCTCAAACAAGCATCAGGCTGCGGTGGCCACCCACCTGACTTCGCAAAGCTGTCACACCTCCAGGCAATGTCTTTGTGTGCAGCGGCAGCAAATTCAGGCTCTCTGGACTTCGCTGGTAAAGACTTGGGCACTTGCATGCTTTGATGGCACCAAAGACGAGGTTAGCAGCCAACAAGGCACTCAGAGAAGTCCTATTTTTAGGTTTAAAAGTGCCTAAATAACCAGCAGTGAGGTGTTACCGGCTGGATGGCTTCTCACCGTCAGGCAGTCTCAACTTCCATGAGGTTTCTCCCAGCACAGTCAATCTCCTAGAATGAAGAGGCAGTATCACCCTCCAAGAAATAACAGCCTTTCTTTCCAAAATATTTGAGAATGTTTTCTAATCCTTAGAAATGAAACAGCAAATGTTTCTCATTTCCCATACAAGTCAAAGACTGCCATCTTTATTTTTGTGCCTCTCCTCAGTGTTCAGCTGTCATTGTAATTAATTATCTTGTCAGAGGCATCTGCAGTTTGGGGACTATTGCTTAAATATTTTCAGCTGTTTTCATCCCATGGTAGCACATTTTGGTGAGTGGCAGGAAACAGAAATAGGATGGAGCAGCAGAAGGAGACAAAGATGGTCAGATTTGGCAATGAGCTCAAATAAGGTCACGAAGTAACAAGTTTAATTCTGACAAATTGGAGACTATAATGACTGCAAGAGCACAAGAACTGATCTACTTCTTTAGAAATGGTAGAGAACAACTTTACTTACCTTTGATACACACAAAATGTCCAGAACTTTAATGTAATTTTAAAGTTTACTTGTTATATACAGTCCATTGTACTTGTGTGATCATATACCATCTCAATGACATATATATTGAACGTGAACCATTCAGCCTGAGAGTTTTGTCAATCCCAGCTTTTACACGGGTGCTGAGGAGGGAACACACAAGGTGTACATCTGCTGCCCAGGGCTAAGGCGCAGGGACACCATTTCTCCAGCTGCCAGCTACCCTTCTGATGATGGGGCCACCCAAAACAGGGTTGGAGAGAGATGGCCTTAGCTATGTGACAGCATCAGGAACGCTAGCCTGGTGGCACCAGCATATGCTATATCTTTTCCAGGACTGACAGGGAAGACCTAGCAGGTATAGTATCTCTATGATTTAGTGATGTTCTAGGGTTAAGAGGAGTCCTAGACACACAATGCCTCCTGGGCCTCTCATCTGGGTGAGAGAGTATCCATTACGCTGGAGCAGGCACACAAAACACAGGCTGACACAGAGATTAATGGTGATTACCAAGTCTGGACTCTGCTGCATCTCCAAATACACAGCTTTCATGTAGGATGACATTGTCTCAAACATCTGCCAGAGGGGAACACATAGTAAATTTCTCACATGCAGAAGGGGATAAGTGTTAGATTATGTTCGACAAATAAACAAACCAAAGAAAACCTGTTCCACCTCAGTCAGAGAGCAACAATTGTCTGGATTATCCCTGTCAGCACTTGAGTAGATTTATTGCTTCTTATCAACAGCTAGTTAAAGAACTGCCAAGACAGTAAGAAAACAGGGAGGAAAATCCTCCAGACTACAGTTTGCTGTTGATGCCCACCAGTCAACCTGTCTTCCTTGGAAATCATGCCATGGCTGTCAATAGGGATGAGCTATGCTACTTAATGCAGCTGTGACAGGTGTGAAGGTCAACTCCTTGCAAAAGATTTTAAAAAAGAGATGAATCGTGTTTCTGGGAATATGTAGCTATTTATGTATCATGACTGAGGAGTCTTAAATAAATTGATTAGCCAAATACTTAAAAAAAAAAAAAAAAAGGCTGTTTGATGCACTTAAAAACAAGGAGTGACGTCATCTTCTTGAAAACAGCAGCCAGGTCGCAAAAATCATTCCCTTGGTCTAAGACATGCGAACTGTATGCAAGTCCAGAGCCTATCTGAGGTAACCAAATGTTTTAATGGAGGTAAAATTATTATATTACTGCTTGGAGCAATGGCTAAACCAGCAAGGGGAGGTGTCAGTGGTAAGACCTAACATGTAACGCTCAGCAGTCTGTGGTTTTAGTTTGTCTCATTCTGTTTTCATATACCGAATTCACCTCAGATCTATCACCTACTCATAATTTGGATATTCAGAAATGCGGAGGTTGCATTTGGAGTCTTCAGTTATCAAGAGCATGAGTTTGTTATATGCCTGTATATCAGAATGCAATGCTTATTCCAGTTATGGCATTAACACAGTGCTGTCGAAGACCTGCGAAGAGTAAGAGATGGACAAATGAAGGCATTTGGTTTTGAAACAGATTTGCTACAGTTTCATTCATTTATAAGAGAAAAATCAATTCAAAGAATAAGTCAACTTGTAAAACATAAGTTATACCTAAAGAACACACCTGTGTATTTCATAGTTTGTTCCCTAGTCATATGGGCAGAAGGAACAGAATTGCTCATTTTTCCCCTTCGTGAAGTTTAACGTACAAAACATCTAAGTTATTGTGGCTTTATAAACATAAATTCTAATGTTTATGACACAGACGAAGAGGAGCCAAAATGTGGGTGTGGTTTTAAAGCTAAATGAAAGAAAATTTATACCTACAAAGAAAGCAATTCTTATCTGTGTTATCTCCGATTTTAATGGAGTCTATTTAGTGTTTCCTTCTCGTTCCCACTTGCATCAGATCATATGGGTAAAATACACAAATAAGTGAGATCTCAGTGTTAGAGTGACAATGCACAGATGGTTTAAAATTCTATGCTAAATTCACAGTTGGATTTTTTTCTAGAAGTTATTTATTGCAAAATGTCCCTAGATTTACACTGAGGTGCAATGTTCTGCCAGCAATTGCTTTAACAGCCCTCCAACAAAAAAACCTGGGGACTCATTCTATCTCTGCTTTGTATTTTATTAACTCTGTAAAGCTATGTCATTTCTGTCCATCACTTATGTTTAAGGCTAATTTCACAGCCTGCAACAATTACTTCATACATAATGGATACCTTTTGTCTGAAAATGAAAGGAAAACTCCAACAACCCAGAAATTGCATTTTTCTTCACACGTGATTGTTTTCCCCATAGAATTTTAAAGAAGTGGTTTTTTGTGAAAGACGTACTGTCCATAATCTGTTCAGTTTTTATCAGCCAGTGGAATCTAAACATGAATCACTGAAATGCAGTCTCTTCTGTTTTCACACGGCAAACCACGTAACAACCAGCTGGGCCAAGATAACTGCTTTTTTCCCCACAGGTCCTTTGTCAGCTTGCCGGGAGATGACAGAAAGAATTAATTGGCAATTAATCCTTTTATCAGAATCAGAAAGCTCTTTCAAAGCTGCTTTCTGTGGCCACTGGTCCTGGAGTATGCAGCAAAGTTCCTCTGGGGAGAGCGCAGCAGCGAGCGCGTTGACCCGGGAGGTACCCAAGGTCTGTCTCCTGACAAGCGGGTTAATGTCCTGGCTGCTCTTCCTCATGTGAAGCTGCTGCCCAGCTGCTCAGTAATTATCTTCCTACTCACCTGACAAAGTTACGGTGCAATGAAGCTTTAAGGAAGGCACGTGGCAGGAACACGGGCTTATTAATCTGGGGATCTATGCTCTTCTTGGCTAAGAAAGTCTCAGTTGAAAACAACATATTTATTGCATTGGAAGAGTTTCTTCATTACCTGAAAATAACTCATAAACTTGGAGGTTTGTTGTCTGACATTAGAAGCAACATCTCCACATAACACATTTGTAAGAGCTCACAGTCAGTTTCACTAATTAGCTATTTTGTAATTGCTTTGGATAAAGTAATTTTACCCTCTTGAAATGTGTGAGCATCTTTAGCAAATTGTCTCAAAGTGCCATGTAATTATTCTATTTGTGATGGAGTTAAAGTAAAAAATACTGCTTGCTGCTTTGCTCCCAAATCAACAAGCAACTTATTCTGCTACTGTGAGAGACAAAAAAGCCGCATAAAGGCCACCAGGTTTTGGAGCGTGGCTTCTGGAAGCATGAAATGTGACAAGGTCCAATAATAGCTCGAGTGAAACCGCAGCCTTATCAGACAAAGTGCTGAGCAGACAGAGACCATGAAACAGGCTTTGACTGGGAGACGTAAATCTAAATAGAGAACAAGAGAAAGCAAACGTTAAACCTATCTTGCAGATGGGGAGCAAAGGCACAGAGCAATTAAGGTCCTGATTCAGGAAAATACTTAAGAACATACGTGAATCCCACTGAAGTAATTAAGTTCAGCTCCTGGGGAATGACTTTAATGAAATGAGACCTGGGAAATTGCCTGCAGCCACTCATAAGCTTATGAGTGAGTCAATGGCGGGCTCTGGTCTCCAAAGTCCTGTTTTGGTAGCTTCAGCAGTGTCCTGGCACCATCCCATTGGAGACCTCCCCACTGGCCGCGTTTCTGACCAGAAAGCACGAGAGGAGTAGCTGGACATGTGATTGCAGAACATAGGAAAATCTGGTGGTCAGGAATCCTCCTGGCTGGAAACATCAGCTCATTTTTGGTTGCTCTTACTTGCTTATTTTGCTTTTCCTTCTTTTCTTCTTCATCATCCCTATTAACATTGCAGTTTTAGCTGCTGAGGGGGGATAAAAGAGAGTGGTGGTCCATCAGGCTCACTTTGCAAACACAGTCCTGCCCAGGAGCCCAGACACTTGGTGGGCGGTGCAGCCCTGCCAGGGCTCGCTCCCCGCTGTCCCCCACTGCCGCTCCTCCCCCTCGCTGTGACCTGCCGCTCCGTCTGCTCGTGGAAACAAAGCTGGAGGCTGAGCCCACCTTGGCCTGCTCCCTTGTCTGCCCACGGGCCCTCTGCATGGGGCCGCCCGGCTCACGCACCAGCCCCGGGTGCAATGTGGGCAGGAGGGATGGGGACGAAGGGTTTAGCTGCTGCCCAGGCAGAGTCGTGTCGCTGGGCTTGGCCAGGGAGCCCACATGCTCCTCATTGCATGGGGGAGGCCATAAGCCATGCTGGGGCTTTTTTTTTTTTTTTTTTTTTTTTCTCTGGGCAAAGGTCAGACACAAAAATAAATGGGGGAAAACAGCATTTCTCTTCCAAATTTGCACACCTTGAATGAGATGTCGCTACACTCAGTTGTTCAGGTCTCCATTAAAACCAGGTAAACAGTGGACTTGTAGCTAAATTGGAAGGAAATGGTTGAAAGAATTTTTCCAGTTGAGCTTAACTAGAAGAACATTCAGGATGTTTTCTTTTCTTCCCAAGCAAAATTAATAGTCAATATCACTTCAGGCATATCAATGAAAAGATGTGTAGTAATTATTTTTGTTTTCCAGATCCAAAGTGAAACATTTTGTAATACTGCTTGGGTTTCCTACTGATGTGGTCTGCATGTTTTTGTTTTTTTTTTCTGTATGATATAAGTTGATTTCAAAAAGAAATATGCCATTTCAAAATGAAATATTGAAACATTTATTTTTAGCCTACATGGCAGCATCAGGGCAGTGATTTTTCCTCCATCCCTACCCATCATCTCCCCTCTGCTGTTTTGTAGAATTTTAGCAGTGACAAGTTAATGACATTTAACATCCCAAACATTTTCACCGGTGTCGTGGTTTAACCCCAAATGGTAACCGGACCACACAGGCGCTCATTCACCCCTCCCCTCCCTGGTGGGGTGAGGAGGAGAAATGGAGAGAGAGAGCTCATGGGTTGAGATAAAAACACTTTACCAAGACAGCAAAGGAAAAGATAAAAACATATTAATAACAATAATAATTTAAAAGGATAATAAAATATATTAAATGAGCGATGCACAATTTCTCACCACCCGAGGACCGATACAGCCCATCCCGAGCAGCAGCCAGGGAGCAGGGATATTCCCCCGCAGCTCTCCTGGAACAGCAGGTTCCAGAGAGAGTGTGAGGGAACAGACAAACAAACAGGCCTGAATTAAATAAAACAAGAATAAGATAACAAGAAGGGAACGTGAACAGAAAGCGAACCGAACAAGGAACCACACCCAAGAGCGATGGCTGACCCTCACTTACCCCGGCCATGCCGTCTATGGTATGAAAAACTCTCTTTGGCCAGTTTGGATCAACTATTCTGGCTGTGCCCCTCCCAGGTGTTTGCACCTGCCCATCAGCAAAGCTTGGAAAACTGCAGAATGTCCTTGATCGTTCGGCAGCAATGAACAACAGCAACGTACCATCACCATGTTTCACATACTAAATCCAAAACACAGGAGCTGCTGAAGAGAAAACTACCTCCATCCTGGCTGAAACCAGGACAACCGGGCAGCCATAAGGAAGGTGACTCATGTCTCTCATCAAAACTACTGCTTTAGGTTCTGTCGCAGCCTCAGTCAATATTAGTCCAAGGGAGGGGGATCAGCACATTTTCTGGCAGCGATCAGTACAGCAAGTGTTACCTCTTAAATCGCTGCTTTGATGTAGTGAAAATACAAAAAATAAATCATGATGGTAGAACTGGGATGCTCTTACAGCATGTGCTGGGCCAGTTGGTTTGGGGCTGAGAGGAAGCTATTTGTTTTTCCTGGTGCAGCTGTTTTCTCCCATCTGTAGTGATTTGGACTTGGGGTGTCTCATAGCAATCCTTCTCCCTGAAAAATAAACTTAAACCCCCCCCAAAACCCCAAACCTGGGTGTTTTCCCGTGCTTGGTTTTCAGCCAGCTCATTTGGTAGCTGCAGAAGAGGTACTTGCCATCTTGAAGTTTGACTGTCACACGAGTATGCAAAGCGTCCCTGTTACTTAGACAAGCATTTGTCTCTGGTCACCAGCGGTGCTGCTCCTGTGTTTGGTTTATGATCTGTTGCTAGGGTGTATTTCCCTGGCTGGGAGCTGGACATATTTTGCTGATGTCTGGCATGTGCTGCTCTGCTTTTTATTCATGTAATTGTTAAGCAGGAAATACCTATTAGCTTGTTATCATCTTGTGTTGAACAGAGCCCTGGTGAGCAGACACCGAGGAGCTGCAGCACAGTTGTTTCTGCTCTCACACATCATTCTCCAAGCTGAGTACAAAGCGTATGGGTTTTCTTCTTTCACAGAGCACAAGGGTAATGAGTATCACATCGTGTGATTTCTCTTCCTTTGATTAGGCTTGCAAGACACTCACCTCCTCCTGCTAGAGAGATCCATGTGCGTCCTTCCCAGGCTGCATGACTAGACCTTGCTGTAAGTAACCCTACATTTCCAGCCTGAGCATAATGTATTGACCTGTGTCTGTTTGAAGGAGCCGCTGTGAATAAAGGAGGAGTGGTGCAGCCACTGCCGTGACTTCCACCCTGTTCTACTGACAGTAGGAGACCTGGGCCATGGTTTCCACTGATGGGCTCAAGTGCACCAGTGACTCCTTTCTAGCCAGGAGCCATATTTTCCTGGGACAAGGCAACTGGCAAACTCTGAAAGCACAGTCTCAACGCAGGAAAGAATTATTCTTCATTGAGATATTTTAGCTCTGTAACAAGCATTTACAATTATGATACTTCTTAATGTTTCACCATATTCAGAGGTAGCTTTTTGACATCTTTTTTTAAAAAAATCTTCCTCCTCGTAGCTGCAATAGACCCAAAACGTGTGCCTACTAAGTACAAATGAAGCACCTAAATTGGGGGATTGATTAGCAGCTGCAGACTTCATTGCAAGTTAACTTTTACCCGAGTTTCCCTGCAAGGCAATGTCCTGCAGACGGTGAGGCCAGGAGAGCTGGCATATGCACCCACGCTCACTGCCACCGGGGAAACGGAGCGAGAGCAATGCGGGGGTCTGCTGAAACACAGCTCCCCTGTGAACTGGGCTGCTATGGGAAGGATTAGGAGGGGAGGCTGAAACCTCAGCAGCTCCATCCCTTCTATTTGGGCTTGGGATTTCTGAAATTCAGCCCTTCTGTTTTCATGTACTTTGGATTTTAAAAGGCTTCTGCTGAATGGTTCAGCTTTAGGACTCCTACAGATCTTTCCTGGGGACTCTACACCCGACCCAGGAATGTGATGAGTGAACATTTGGACAGACTCTGCGAGGGGGTTGAGGAGCCTTCAGGAAAGGTGTTGTGTGGGAGAGGGCTGCAGCAAGGTATGCAACCTTCAGCCCTCTTCCTGCCTGCGTCTCAGGAGCCCTCGAGGAAGTTGGCAGCCAGAGTGAGCTCCTTGAATGTCTCTTTTGGAGAAACCAGCTTGTTCCTGGCCATTTTCCCAGATGCTCCTCAGTAAAGCAGGAAATGGGAGTGTGAGCTGGACAGTACACAGCAGTAAGTCTGACCATTTTGAGTGTGCTCCAAAGTCCTGGCTACAGTGAGGTGTAATATTATTCTGGTTGTCTACTTGTATGCATCTGCACCAGAGATCATCTCTGCTCGGGATCTTTAGGTTATATCTCAAGTCCTGTTTACAGGCAGCTGTGAAAGCAGTCATAATCACAGTACGGGCCGTGATTCAGCTGCCTTCCACCTACAGGAACACCTCATGCACAACCGACCATTTGCGTGCAGATTTCTCTTGCTCCATGCCTCAGCCCCAGAAGCCTCCAGCGGTTAATACCGCAGAGCCTCGGGCAAGGGCTGCTCTCCAGGCTCCCCTGGAGCGAGCGTGGCAGACCTCTGCAAGAAGGCAGACCAGCTGCCAACCCGCTGGCAACTGGCTTGGTGCGATTTAAATAACTGGGTCCAAAAAGCTGTGAATGAACAAAGCATTTGATGAGTAAAAGAAGAGATATTAGGGGGAGGCTGGCTGTCGCCAGAAGGGATGTTTGCTGAACTAACCTGCACGCTGGCATTTCAATGCGTTCATTTGAGAGGGAATGAATCATGGGACAGCAGGCCATTTTGTTCATGTGTTTGATTTTGACAAACAATGGAATGGAGTTAAATGCTTAATATGAAATACGGACTCTGATAATGATGACAGACTTTATAGGGGCCCATTTTGTGATACTTAAATATGTCTTTTAATACAATATAATTAGTCTTCCACTCGATGAGTGAAAGTTGGAAGGTTTCCAGGTTGGTGTCATGCAACAACTGTAGTTCAGTTATGTCTAACCAGGAAGAACGAATTTGAAACACACATTTTAATTGGAAAGTAGAGTGGCAGATCTTAGTGACCAATGCTACATTAACAACCTCTTAAATAATTCTAGAGCTAACTGGGCCTTCTGGAATTGCTCTTTTGGGATCCACCCATCAATAAAGTGAGATAAACATTTGATACTTTAGGAAGGTAAGAGATGAGATTGCATTATTATTGTCACAAGACTCATTTTAAGTGGTAGGGAGATGCCCTTCAGAAGGAACATATTTGAAACTATTCCAGGAAGCCAGCCAATGTACACAAGCATTTGCTGAAAGTGAGTGAGGGATTTATAAAAAAATTTCCTGGATAAAACATTAACAGCACAATGTCTCAGAAGCAGAACTGTGAGAAATGCAAGAAGTTTAGGTGTGCATCTTACTGAGATACAGACAAACCATGAGAATGAAGGACACAGAGAGTCAGCCGCATGGCTGAGCTTCCGCCGACAGAGCTAAAGGGTGGCATCAGTATGGAGACCACTATCATGTGGAAAATATACAGACACGTCTCTGCTTACCAGTCACTCGTTGCACATGTTGTCATGTTACCTGAAAGATCCTTCTATTTGCATTGCAAATGTAGCATTGCATTACTACTCTGTGTTTTAGTGCCTCTGGGCATGAAGAACCTCTGTATTTTTCAACATTTGTGCCATTGACCTTGGCTCTGGATGTTTCTTCTCTTCAACTTTCAGCTACTCGGTGTCGTTCACTCTGTCCACTCTGCTTCCCGTTCTTCGGCACTAACTCCCTCCTCTGTCAGTTCATATTTTTTACTTGTGTAACCACAAGGAGCCATACAAACTCTAGCAATGCACAGATGTGTACAATGCATGAAGTTTACTTTTATTGCTTAGATAACTTTTCCTACTCTCTGCCTTTGTCTTTTTTTTTTTTTTTTTTTTTTAAATCAAACCCACAATTAGGAATTGTGACAGGATATCTTTACAGTAGCCATCATAATAGGATGGTACTGCCCTGTACTGTATAGAGAGATATTGCCGTAATAAAATAGCAATAGAAACGAGTGACTATGTAAGAGAAATAACAATACTGAATAAGGACAATTCAAGGTCTGTTGGTGAGGTCTGGAGAGAGAGAAGATAAAAAGATTTCTTAGGTGTAATGATTTACTCTGAAGACTTAAAATAAGATGCTCACCTAGCACATTAGTAAAAGAACAGTAAATATTGCTGGAAAACCATGTTCATCAGAAATAATGCAACCAATACAACTGACAGATAAGACATTTAGAATTCACCATACTTATGTATTTTGGAGCAGCCTTGTTCTAAAATCTATTCCGATGTGAACAGGTTGGGTATCATCCCACAAAAATTTTGCAAAAAAAGCTGGTTTGCAGGCTAATTTTTCCTTGGACAGATACAACTTATAGTCTTGCCTCATTTTTAGGGGAGCTTAAAGTTTTTAGACAAAGTGTTGAATTTAAAAAGTACTTTTCAAAGCAGTCCAACACCATTTTGCATGTCTTAATGCTCCATCTGGGACAGAGAAAAGCAATATTGCCTGCACAAGAAACAAGAAAGAACACCTTTTTTTTAAAAAAAAAAAAAAAAAATTGAGTCATCCTCTCATTTGAAAAATGCTTCTACACGGCTGTACATGATTTTGCATGGGGTTTTGCAGACATGACTGATTTTTCAGGTGAAAACGAATACTTAAGCCTTGGTATAATGTGCATTTCAAAGTATGTTCGTTCCAGCAAACTTAGGTAGTTACTGTCTCCTGTGATCTACCAAAGCTGTGATGCAGATGTTTAGAAGCAAGTTAATGAACATAATAGTTACTCAAGACAATGAGCTATGATCATCTGAATGACCCTCTGTGGGGGGGGAAAAAAAAAAAAAAAAAAGAAAAAAAAAGAGCTGCGTTTGTACAGATTTTGAGGAAGAGTGAATCTTTCTTACTGGAGCCAGCCTGTCTTTGGGGTACGCTGAATCAATCATTTCAAACAACACTGAGCAAGGTCTAATTGCAGCTTTGTAGAAACCTACTTCTGCCGTGAGGCTGAGGTCTCTGGAAATCTCACTCCAGACCACCAAGAGGAACAATATATTTTATTGGATCAAAGACTACATCAGACCTGGAAAATCTAGTCCAAATGGGAAGTCTTTCAACTATCACACACTGCAAAAGTGCAATTCACACTTTACAAAAAAAAATTAGGCAGTGTGACAAGTCCTGGATATTTTGAAGTGAGAGTTAATGCATGTGGGGAATAACTTCTTCATTTCACAGAAGAGCTCAGCAAAACTCATGCACTTCAAGCTTGTGGGATGATGCAGGTGGAAGAAAAATCTCAAAGAGAAAGAATATCTGATATTTAGGATTTATTACTGGTGCAGATGGTTCAGATGGTTATAATTCACATTGTAATAATGAAATTGGCACCAGGCACCTTCCTGAAATCTGTTATCCAGATTTCCAAAGGGTGGATAAGGATATGATTCTAGCTAGATAACATCTAGAGATTTCATTCTAGAATGAAAGAAAACTCGAAGGACCAAGTTACTTCTTGGCAGATAGCAGAGTTCAAGAGTCCACTAGATAAAAATTCTACATTTCAAGCTGTCAGAAAAGATCAGGGCTGCAGCAGATACTTCATGTCTGGAAAATGATAGTTAATTCCACTCATTTCAAGGGTTTTTGTTTGGTGTCATATGCTGCCTTTATATCTCAAGCTGCAAGAGTAAAATATAATTACATTTTTGGATAACTCTTGTAAATTGCATGACTTTTTATTAACAAGTTAGAAAGCAACCACTTCACAACCAATGTTTACAAAGATAAATAGTATAATATAGTTATTTATCTTGGACTAGTTAGTCAAATTTTTGGAAATATTTCATATACCCATTATAAGAACATCGATTAATATGATCACAGTTTTCCTGGAGACATGACAGATATCATAAATTTTTAGGCCCAATATGAAAGGAAATTACTAAACACTTTTCAGACAACTTATGAGAAATAACAGTATAAGGAGAACCCTATTGTTTTTCAGAGTACACTGTTCTGGAAACCAGATGCAATGATTCAAACTGGATTCCTAGGAGGTTCTGTATTTCTGTCATTTGCACTGATTTGCTGCTTCAAGTCAGTGAATTGTTCTGCACAGTTCTTTTGAAGTTGGCCTAATCTCTACATAAAATTTCATGTAAAATTGATACAGTTCAATTACGCTGAACAGTAGTATTACAAAATCTTGTGTCTTGTCTTCTAATAAATTTCATATTAGCTGATACCTTGCAAGTAAATTTTGCACAGACAAAAAAAAAAATCTGTGTAATGATAAATCTATGTCTATATATACTCAGCCAATATTTTCTTCTCAGAATAACTCAAGAAGAATTTTTAGAAACTAAAATCAACTGTTTTCTTGCAATTTATTGCAGAGGTTATGGCAGAGGGAAATCTTTTTATTTGTAGTCAAACCCAGTACTACCATAATGATGCTGAAGTCATTGGGGTTTTCAGACATTCTGGAGGTCACTCGTGATATGCAAACAGCAAGTGTTACAGCGTTGTATGAACAGTCATCTGGTCAAGCTAATAGCACAGGTGACTAAATGTTTCCTGTATAGAAGACAGTATGTTTTGAATTTACATTTTTGGCAAACGATGTGTATTTGTAAATCCTTTTCTAAGTCTATACATATTGTAAATAGGCTGCCTAAGCTTAACTGGGATATGCTTTAAAAAGTATCTAATAGAATTGTAATTAAATCAAGAGGAGGAGTTGGTAGATTTTTGCCCAGATGAAGATTTTATTCTGCCTACATAAATTCTGTCTATTGCTTTGTAAACTGGAGTATTCCCATTCCCCGTAAGCATTACAGTACTATCTTTCCTAACAATTATCTCATTCTGCTTTCTCCTTTATTTTCCCAATGGGTTTTTTTTTTCCCTTTAGCAAAGTCTAATTTGGCCAGATCCACCTACATATGCTCAGCTTTCAAATGATTCATTTCAGATGTTCCTTCTGCTTACTTCTCAGCAGCATTTGTTTCCATCCTTCTCCATATGTCAACAGGTTATTTTGAAGCGGACTCTCTTCCCATTTTGTCAGTAGGGTTAGCTGTGTTTTCTGTGTGGGGACAGTGGGTATAGAAAATAGTGTACAAGCTTTTTTAGAGAATAAAATATCAGTGAAGCTTTCATCTGTCATTGGTTCATAACTCTTGCATAAATAACAGATGAAAATCTTCCCTGTTTTTCCTGATACCTGACAGGTCATTCATTTGCACGTTTTTTCTCATTAGGCAACAAGATTGCTTTTGATTTCTCATGTTAATTTTGAGTTTGATGTTGTATCAAGTGTCAAGTCCAAGTAAAGGCACATGCTGCTTATATGGGGTTTTATTTCTGTGACTGTACAGATTTTCCTGCAGATACTTTCCCCCTTTAGCATTATATACTTTCTCTGCCATAATTCATCTCAGCCCATTTTTAGGGGGCTACTGTTCAACTTTTTCTTTGACAATTGAAGAAAAGCGTGCAGCTCCTATTTTCCTTAGAGCTATTCCAAATATTTTTCTCTTACATACAGATCATTGTGATTTTAAAATATTTGTTCTTTCCAACATACTACTTCTTATTCAGCCTTTTAGTGTCCTACCAGAAACACTGAGCAAGATGAGAGAAGCTAAGGGTCCGCCATATAGCCTTCTGTGCGCTGCATTTTTCATGTTAGGCTGTTGTAACTCTTCTGCATTAGCTAGTTTACAGGATTCCAGGAGAGCAGAGGTTGTTTGTGTAATTTCTCTCTCATTTAACAAACTGGCTTATTCTCAGACCCAAAACCTTTTGGTGTTTTTGAACATACAGAATTTTTATTTTAATTGGCAACTACCTCACTTTGAAAAAGGCTGTAATTTGCATTGCTACAAACCTTTCATGCAAATGCAGTGTTGTTTCCAATTCAGTCACATTTCTTATTTAAATTTTAAGGCATACTTTAAAAGGAATCTGCTTTGCAGATAGTCCAGTTGGTAACAAACAGGCTTTGAATCATGTTTAGCACAAACTTTGTGCAGACAGCCAGACAACAGAAGGCCCGTGTCCAACTTGACAAATGTTAGATGCAGATTTCCATTGTCTTGCTTGTAGTTTAGGTTGCGTCGGGGAATTAAAATCACTGCAACCAATTGTTAAAAATCACACCCCAAATCCAGTGTTATTAATAATGTATCCAACAGGTGGCAGATTATTTCATAAGCACAAAATTTACCTGAATGAATGATGCATTGAATGTGATTTTTACACAATGGATTTTTAACTCACATTATTTGGCTCTAAATCCAATCTAATCAAATGTATTTTAAATTGTAGTATAACGTAAAGGAAAATTTTTACCTCATGTTGTATCTCTAGCTGAATCCCTCAGCCTTACCAAATATGTCTATGTTTTATGCATTTAACAAGTTTATTGGAAGATGAAAAATAGCATTATTCAGCAAGAAAATCCCATACAACTATAAGGGTACAGATATTTACATTGAACATGTGGAAAACAGAACAAGATTTTTGAGTGAGTTTTATTAATTAAGCTAGTTGGGATTTGTAAAGCTGGTATCTATATATACTGCCAACCATTCCTCTCTCTGAAAACAATCCTAAGTTGCTTTTAGAGCTGTTTGCAGCAGTCTGTGAGAGTGATCACTGAAGCTGGACTTCTGTGATCATTTAAGGTTAAAGCAACCCCCAGGAAAAAAAAAAAAAAACAAAAAAAAAAAACAAAGCAACCAACCAAACATGAAGGCATATTGCAGTAGGAATAGTCAAGGGAGGGAAAGATTTTTGAGCATCACACCTCCTGAATCTAGAAGAAGTACTGTTGCTTGTCTGTCACAGTAAATAGTTCTCGCCATCGCACCAGCTCTGCTATGCTTCTTGTTTTGCTGGTGATAGTCAACGGATTTCTACCAGCTCTTACACCTGATGACCCAACACCTCTCAGCAGCGGAGGCGAGTGACTACTCCAGCATCCATCCACAGCATGGCCTGCATATGAATAACCTGCACAGACGCTTAGGTTGCATTTTTCATCCCTTTATGCCTTAATGGGAAGGAGGAAGTACCGGTCGGCCTTCAGAAGCGGAGCCCCGTGGAGCCCAACGGGGTTGCTCCTTTACGACTTGAATGTGGAATGTGGTTCCTTCCCATCGCTGCCAGGGCAGTATCAAAGGAAACCCACGTGTGATGGAAACTGTGTGCTGGTTCCACCTTCGGGTGATGTTGCAGCCCCGTAACGCTAATGAAAGGCCACCTATACTGTCAAAACATAATTAAAATGTAAACTAATCTCAGAACAGAAAGGAAAGTACAGCATCTGCCTTTATCAGCCCCAGTCATGACTCACTGCTCTGTGGTGTAATAAGCCTGACTGAATATGCAGTTGGAGCTCAACCCACACAAGTTCGCTCTAAATTAACAGTGACAACAGCAGGAGAGACACATCTTGCAGGAGAAACTGCAAAGTTTCGTTATCAGATACTTGACAAAAACTACTTTTTCGTAAGGAAATTTCAATTCATTTCTTGCTAAAATAGTAGCAGTAAATATGCATAGCTAAAGAATTGTACATTTGTAAGTATTTACCACAAAGCCCCATAGAAAGTTTGATGTATGGTTAGCATATGCTGTATAGAATGGGAATATAGCTAAACTACACTAAAGCTGGCATCATATTTCTTGTGTTAAGCGAATTTAGCATGTAACACTATCTTGAATGAGATTCAAACTGTAATGACTTGGATTTGTGTTTCATACTGGGGCCATGAAATAAATGGCACTATTTCTGTTGTACCAGAAGAAATTGTTTGAAGGGAGGGGAGTAGAGATAGCTTAAGAGACATATAAACAGCAAACTGCATGAGATAATTGTCCAGAGACAATTTTGGTCAAAATCAATCTATCTTTTTTTTCTTTTCTTTTTTTTTTTTTTTTCCCCCCTTCCCCCCCAGCATTGTTAAAGTGGTTTTCATGCATTGCAGAATGTTCTGGGAATACTGTCTATCTCTATTTTTATCTGTAGTTTACAAAGCCTCTCCAGCTGCAGACAGGCAGCTGAAGGAATTCAGGAGACCGTGGGTGACATGCCGAGCTGCCCTTTGTAGTTAACCTGCGCCTGTCTGCGGCACTACCTAAATGAGTTATGTGTTGCTTTCATCTTAGCTGCTTACAACATGAAAATTGCTTCCTACAAAAGGGGCAGCATTGGGCCCCGCATGTGTTACCGTGCTGCTAGATTTAAAAATCTGACTATATGTTAAGGGTATATTATCCTTACAGAGCACTATAACTGGCTAAGGAAATTAAATCACTAGCACATAAGCAACAAAAATAGATCTTGTTTCAGGGTACTTCTTTACACTTTTAGTCCATAAAGCTGATGATCTGATATAGTTATATAAAGTCACCATTAATTACTGTATTTGCTAGGCTATGGTTTGGAAAGGTAGTCAAGCATACGCTTAGCTTCAGTACCATAACTCTTAAGCTGAGCTTAAACTTTCACTTCGGTACCCAGGGATTTTAGTAGCTTGTGTCAGCGGTCATAGGTGAGAAAATCATGGCAGCACTCCACATCAGGGTAACAAAGCCAGTAACCTCTCAAAGCAGTTTGGGAGTGATACTGTGAGAAAATACATGTAAATATTTTCTACCGACAACAAAAAAGTAGTCAGTCACTAAAGGTGTAAGGTTGTTCCCAAAACAGACTCCTGAAAATCTGTTAACTAGGTTCTATTTGAAAGAAGTTTACTTGAATAACAAAACACAGTTGCATGGTTCAGGGCATAGGTCAGAAGGAAACAATTCCTTTTCTGGTCTTGCGCTTATTTACACAGTGAATTCTTCCAAACATGTACAAGATTTGGGATTAAATTCATATAGGGCCTGGGAAGATTCAGAGAAGTTCAGTCTTAAATTTCTGTTTGACTAAATAATCTCAAATATAGGACATTCTTTAAACTTCTGAGATGGGACCCGAAAAATTTAACATAACCACAAACGAACAGTAATAAAAGTATCTCCCGTTTCCCAAGGTCCTTATGGCTCACACAAGAATGTGAAGAACATTATTTGAAATAAACAGTTTGCAAAACCCTTCAGGTAATGGCGAGAAGAGGGGAGACACAATGCCTGCCTTTGTAACATGGTGATGTCCTTTGACAGAGGCAAATATGGAGTGACAAAGAAATTCGCTGCTGAAACACAAAAAAAAAAATCCTCAGTCTGAAAAGAATCTGGACATGATCATCTGCTGGGTCAGCCAGCGCCTCTGGTCAGTGCACCCTGGGTCTATAAACCAAAGACAGTGGCCGCTGTCATATACTGTAGGTCCAGTTCACGTTTCCGAGTCGCTACTCTCTGTCTTCTTTCCTTAATTTAGGATGTGACGAGGCGTGTGGATTTTATCTGCTTCCCTCCTTTAGGGGCCTGTTGTGGAGCTGAGGCTAGGGTACCAGTAAAGTGTAAGGTGTTGCACTTGGGCCGGA